>CM060247.1:14652660-14875160 GCA_030684275.1 Acipenser oxyrinchus oxyrinchus
TTCTTTGCAATTTCTTTAAAGGAAAGACCTACACTTTTAAGGGTTATAATGGTCTGTCTGTCTTCCTTTGTTAATTGCCTTTTTCTCGCCATTATGATAGCAATATACTACTTCCTGCAGTACAATACTGTCCAAATAATGCTTAAGAGGGTGTAGTAACACAGTCTGTTCCAAAATTGCTTTTACACAGACAGAGGGTTTGTAAGTAATCAACAAAAGTTGGGACACCTGTAGGAATTGTTAGCATCAACTTTCAAGGCTTAATTTACTTCCATTGCTGCAGAACAGCTGTAAGTTGTTAACCCATTACTTGTTCCCTGAAAAAGGCCTTTTGTATAACTCTGAAATGTACATTATTTTTCAGTTTTTGGTAACCTAAACTTTTTTTTTAACCTCTGGCAGTTTACCGCTTACCTTTGTACCATTTCAGGTTATTCACTGGACTTGAACTGCTTAAATTTCAACAAAAACTGGAAAAATGGGGGTGTTCTAAAACTTTTGACCAGTAGTGTACATGCTTCCGTTGGTTCACCTCATCCGCCAACATACTCCGATGCAGATGGTTTGGCTCTCAGCTTGCATCCAAGACATCGAGGCCTGGATGTCTGCCAATTTTCTTCAGCTCAACACAAACAAATCTGAGCTTCTAGTAGGATCGAAAACTCAACTTAATTAACCCGGGAGATGGTCACCTTCTGCACGAGGTTTTTAATGTGGATGTGGCTTCCCATCCACGCTGCTAAACAAAACAATAACAAAACACGGCTCCGTCGCTATATTTATAAACAATAACAGTAACCATAATAATGATAATACAACAATAATCATAATAATTATAATAATAATAATAACAACTACAACAAAACAAATACAAAACAATAAACTGCACAGGGTTGGAGGGGTACCCCGTTCTATAAATAAATAATACATTTATGGCAGGGCTTTGCCCCGCCTCCTTTTCATGTAAAGGGGTCCTGGCCCTGTTACATGCGCCATAAACTGATCACGGCTGGTTCAAAATGCTGCTGCTAGGATCCTTACCAGATGTAAAATTACATGATCACATTACCCCCTGCCTTGCCCAGCTGCATTGGCTACCTGTAAAGTTCTTGATTACTTTCAAAATTCTCCTGCTTGCCTACAAGGCCCTTCATCACACAGGTCCAGAGTTTCTCTTCAACCTGCTGACCCGCTATGTCCCTGCACGCAAGCTGAGGTCCTCTGACTCAGGCTTGCTTGTTATACCCAAGCAAAAGTGCACCACACTTGGAGAGCGCTCTTTTAGCTTCATGGTCCTGACTCTCTGGAACTCTCTCCCAACCTTATTCTCTCTTGCTTTCAATGCTCTTTGAACCTGATATCTGTTATTAGCTGTTGTCTAAATTGCTATTTCAGATTGTTCACTCCATCTTATTTGTATGATTGTGTATGACATGCATCCACAATGTTTAGAATTCACATCCTAGTCTTGTATTTAATGTATTTGCATTTTTTTACTGTTTGTATTTAATGTACTGTGCCCTGTGTGGAAGGGTGGTGGGCAATTCACTGCCAAACAGGAGACAAAGCTTTATTTGTAACGCTGCCAAGCGCACTGATTTATTTTTACCCGCAGAGCGCTATTGTCTGGCGCCTGTATATTGACAACAGTAATCAGGACCACAGGGTTACCAATACCGGTATACAGTCCATTGCACATATAAGTGTTCAAAATAATAATGAAAAAAGGCACAAAGAAAAAGGGAAAACAAAACACTACTAACAAAACTATAAAATAAAGGTGCTGTTCTACAGCTTTTCCCCGACCGTCACTACTCGCACAGTCCGGGTCTCCGTCCTACACTCCACCATTCCCTCAGACTACGGTCTATACTTTTGGGACCTGCCCACGGTTTCTCCGCTACCCCTATATTTATTTTGTTTTGTTTTGTTTTCGTTCTCCGGCTGTTCTCGGTCTGGCAATAGAACTTCCGCTCACTCATTTGTCATTCTATAGGGGTCGCCCTGAGGGAACAGAGCGTTATTTTATAGGCCCAGCAATCCTCCAAGGCCTGCCTCCTAACCATTCAGAGAGAGGGAGAGACCACACACCCTAGTCCCACCTCTCCATGATATTGCCATGACTTACAGGCGGATCTTACAGTTTGCTGCCCTCTTCCTGCAGAACCATGCATGCGCCAGACAGTCAGCACAGATTTCCCCTGTTACATATCCCCCCCCCTCAGAATGGCACCAATGGTCCATTCGAAAATCCTACACCCCCATGCCTTCCCAAGAGAAAAATCTGCGTTTTGATGCAGTTTCCTTGCTCGGTGGACTACCCTGAAGGCATAGGACTGCTGGGCCAAGTACCACCGTGTGATTCTGGCGTTGTTATCCTTCATCCGGTGAAGCCATGCTAAGAAGGCATGTTCTATAACCAGGGTGGTGTTGCCCCAGGAGGTAGTAACAGAGTGACTCAACTGCCCATTTTACTGCGAGACACTCCTTCTCGATGGTACTATAGTTTTTCTCACGGGGAAGAAGCTTCCTGCTGATATACAGGACTGGGTGCTCGCTTCCCCGCACCTCCTGACACAACACTGCCCTGAGACCTGTCTCTGATGCATCCGTCTGCAAGGTGAACCACCTACTGAAATCAGGACTGTATAGCACTGGCTTGCTACACAGCCTTCGCTTCAGAGCAAGAAAGTCTCTCTGGCACGGCTCCGTCCACTGAACCGTATTTGGGGCAGCCTTCCGGGTGAGGTCTGTCAAGGGAGTAGTGAACTTGGCAAAGCTCGGGATGAACTTCCTATAATAGCCCGCTAGTCCCAAGAAAAGCGCACCTGGGTTTTGGTTGTAGGGACCGGCCAGTCAGCCAAGGCTTTCACCTTAGCAATCAGGGGTCAGGGGTATCTGCCAGTACTCCTTCGTTAAATCTAGTGTCGTCATAAAATGAGCTGTGCCTAGACACTCCAGCAACACATCTACCCTGGGCATGGAATAAGCGTCAAACTTCGATTTTTCATTGACTCGCCTGAAGTCAATGCAAAATCGAGTTGACCCATCTGGCTCATCCACTAAAACAATCGGACTGTTCCAGTCACTTTGGGACTCCTCTATTACACCCAGTCTGAGCATCTCGTCAATTTCCGCCTTTATTACCTGCCGTTTGTGTTCAGGTATGCAGTACGGCTTCTGGCGAACTGGCGTCCCCGGCTCAATTTCAATGTGATGGTGGGCTACTCAAGTCTTCCCTGGGACAGGAGAAAACACATCAGGAAACTCTGCCACCAGCGCCTGAGCCTGACATTTCTGTGTTGGTGTCAGATTATCTGCAATCTGTACCGACCCTTTCTTCACCAACACAGAAAGATCAGGTCCCAGGTCGGTGATGTCATCTGCTTGCACCACTAACAAAGCCTCCTATTGCAACCAGGGCTTCAAGAGGTTCACATGATAAATGTGCTTTTCTCTCCGTCGCTTCGGCTGGCAGATCTTATAATCCACCATCCCAATCCGGCGTGTAACCTCATAAGGTCCTTGCCACTTCGCCAGAAGTGTAGACTCAAAGCTGGGCAACAGTAGAAGCACTTTATCCCCTGGCTGAAACATGCGTAACCGGGCCCCCCTGTTATATTGAGTCTCCTGTCTGCATTGAACCTGCTGCAAATTGTCATGCACCCACTTTCCCACAAACTCAAGACGTTTTCGCAAGTCCGACACATACCGGACCGTATTGGTTGAATTATCCTGCTGTTCCTCCCACATCTCTCTGACCAGATCAAGCACACCCCGGGGTCTCCGCCTATACAGAAGCTCGAATGGTGAAAACCCCGTAGAAGCCTGAGGTACCTCTCTGATAGCAAAGAGAAGGGGAGGAATCAGCTGGTTCCAGTGGCGCACGTCACTGTTAATAAATCTGTGCAACATGTTTTTGGGGGTCTTATTAAAATCCTGCAAGTGGTGAGCGAGGGCCCTAGGGTGTTCCTCCCAGAGAATCTCTCCTCCCGAATTTGCGGCAGAAGCCCACCGAATCGCCCCCACGCGGTTGAGGATTGCAGCTTTCAGCGTGGGGTAGTCCATCATTGCCACCGGATCCAAGGTCCTTGCCGCCGCCTGCGCCTCCCCTGTCAGCTGTAGCAGGAGGTGGACCAAACACCCTTGTCCCAGCTCTCCGTGCCATTGCCATGACTGACAGGCGGATCTTACGGGTTGCTGCCCTCTTCCTGCAGAACTATGCATGCGCCAGACAGTCAGCACAGATCTCCCCTGTTACACCCTGTATTTCACTGTATTTAATGTATTATGCATTGTTCCTCACTATCCTGTAAAGCACTTTGTGATGGTGGTCCACTATGAAAGGCGCTCTATAAAATAAATATTGATTGAATGAAGTGATCTGTTCTTTTGTCATGGTTAATGCTAACCGGAAGGAGTAGCATATTGTGAATCGTGAGTGTTTTGTTTGTTTTTGTCGTTTCTAATTGTACTTGTTTGTTATTTAGACGGCTAACATGATCTGGAGCTGTCGCTACAGGCCAGCACAAAACCCGGACGACACTGCACTTTGTTTCACGATAAATTGTATTTGCACCACGAGCACTACAGCACTCACTTTGGACTGGTGACTGTGTTTGTATATTGTGGGTGTATTAAAGACTGTTTATTGTTTCGGGACCCAGGGTCCCAGGGTTAAACTGAGTAGTACACAGCCTTGTGTAGTACCATTCATTATTATTTATCATTTGTCATCAGACTTTGGATTATAAATAAAATACCCTTGCACCTGGATTATCGTTGTCTGTCTGTTATTGTTCAACGCATCACTCCTGCACCTGCACACTGCTAACCACTTTGCCACAGCTACAAATGAAAAAGGTAAGGCACCCTGTGACAGAGAACCAGGTCGCTGGTTCCTGCGCAAGTGTTTGCCTGTGAAAAATCAGCTGCGATGCGCAGTAGGCGACGCGTTGCTAAGCAACCAGCTGAGCGGGAGGCTCGCCCTGAGCTAAGATGATCGGGAGGTCTGGATTGGCTGGGGGGCGTGGCTGGGGATGCTGCGCAGAGCTCAAAAAGCGGCTGCGCTACAGCTCAGGGCTGCTGCAAGGCCATTGCTGTACAGACAAGTGCTGAGTGAGAGTGTTTGTTTACATCAGGAGGGAAGCGTCCACTCTGCAGGAACTATTACTACGGAGCCCTTTAACTGCAAGACAGGGACTGTGAAGGCGATTGCCCAGCCAGGACCATCAGAATGGCCCGGAGTCGCTGGGAGGCCAGGACTTCAGAAACAACACAACAGAAGAAGGTCAGCTTAGGGGAGGTGGATCCCAAAACAGTATAGAGAGGGTTACCATAGAGTAGTAGGTTCCCAGAGCGGGACGTTCCTTTTATTGGGACTAGCGCTCGTCTTTTTGTGTGGCAAACTTTTATTTTTAGCTTTAGCTTTTGTTTTTGCTTTTATTTCTTTATTAAATGTGACACTAGGTTTACCATTGCTGGTACCCTAGTGAAAGCTCGGTGTTGAAATTAAATCTCTTGCGCCTGAGCGTATCAACACCAATGCTCTGTGTCTGTCAGTATTTTCCAGTGACTACCCACACATGTACCACATCACCCTGTTACACACCATGATTTGTTTATTATTCATTGATCCATTCATCCAGTTCATAAATATTCAACACTGCCAATGACGCTGCAAAAATATTCAAACAAATAATCTCACAAGAGCATGTCAAATTTGCCTAGCTTAAAACAAATATAATTGTCAAGCTCAGAGGATACTCAGAAACTTAAGAGTTAGTGACAGAGAGCAGATCTTAACACATCTAACATACAGTAGTGATGACGGCCGTTGTCTTGGGTAAATTGGTTGGTGATGGATTATTGGCATGTCTGGGGGTTGCTGGGAACGCATTCATCCTCAGCAGTAATGCCTGGCACTTTTGGAGTGGAGCAAGAGAGAAGCCGGGTCCCTTCCTTGCTGGAGAAATGACAGTCTCATGTGTCGCTGTTGCTAACTTGCTCATGGATCTGACTGGCTTCCTGTGGTTTGTGATAAAGGTCTTTCACTTGGAATGCCTGATTGGGAATGCAGCTAACATGTGTGTAAATTATACTCTCATAGTCACTGCAGCATGCAGCTTTTGGTTCACCAACTGCCTGTGTGTCTTTTATATGGTGAATATCATCAGCGTCCCCAACGCCTTCTTCATCAGAGTGAAGCGTAATATCTCAGTACTGACTTACACCTTACTAGTCATCACTTTCACCTTCAACTGTGTCTTAACTATCCCTCTCATTTGGCCTTTTCAGTTACACCAAACAAACATTTCGGAAGCCAACGGAAATCTTTCTGTGTCAGCCTGCAATGTATACGTGACAAATGATATCCCCGTTGGGGTTCAGATCTTGAATGGGTTCCTGTTGCTCTACCTGCCTGCAGGCACCATGGTGTACGCCTGTGTCCGGATCGTGGTGTACCTGCGCCATCACATTGAGAAGATGGAAAGAAGCAGTTCTTCTGAAAAAACTTTATCTTCTTGCTCCTCTTCCCCAGCTCTGCAGGCCCAAATCAGGATCTCTAGAATGATCACCTGTCTGGTTATTGTCTACATGCTCTGTGACACTGTCCTCTTTCTGGTGATCTTGAACAGATTATTTCACGAAAACACTGATTTGATTCAGACCTTTGCGGCTTTTGCTATTTCAACTTTCACTGGGGGCATAGCCCCCATATTAATTTTTGGAAATTCCAACCTGAGGAAGAATCTGATGTCTGTCTGCTGTCCTGCCTCTGAACCCACTCATGTAGACAACAAGCAATAAGCAATGTCTTAAATTTCACTAATCTTTAGATTCTGTTTTCATTACTATTTGGATTCTGGCTTTGGTGCTGGGCAAAATAATGCAGTAACTATTTGCCTTTTTTAATGAACGAATGGACTACTATAGCTGCAATGTAAGGATCTGAACTGCAGTAACAATGTCATTATAATGTTAGATTTAAATTACAGTGTAAATAGTACATTTTGGCTGGGTTTATAAATAATTTATTAAGATGATATACAGTAAGCTGTGAATGTATCTTTTTAACACTGCCATTTTTGCAGCACATCTATCAAACGTTTTCCTTTCATAGCTGTTTTTGCACATGTGAAGTACTTTTTGGTCAGGTATGAATTACGGTAAATATGGTATATTTCTACCTACACTGTATTTTATGTCAATATAGGGGTGCAATATGTGAGGGATAAGCAAAGATAAGTGTAAAAGATAATTCACTGTTTCCAATGCCGTTAGGCACAAGAAACTGTGGATTATTTTGTTACCGATTCAACACTTTGAGTTGTTTATGTCACTTAAAACATTTCTTCCTAATTGTAACTTGTTCGATAATGAGATTCAATTGATTGTTAATTTGGTTATTGGATTTGGTTTTTGCTCTTTTGTTATGCTTCTTTCAAACAGTTAAAATGTCTCATATTGTGGGTATGTTGTTTTGAGGTCCTCTGAGTTTGAGTTTGAAATCCCACTTACACAGACAAAGGTGTCTGTAGTAAGTGAAGATAGCAGCGAGGACTATGTTTTAGATGTAGAACATAAAAATGGCATTTGCAAAATAAAAAATGAAAAAGGAATGTGAACCAGAAACAGAGAGTAAAGTTATTGATAATTTTGATGAAGACCTCAATATTGTTGGCAGCAATCGGTTTTCGAGAAGTACTCAGGCAAAATGTAAGTGGGCTGTAAGCTTGTTTGAACAATGGTTAACTGAAAGAAATGTAAAAACTTGGAATGCCTGATTGGGAACGCAGCTCACATGTGTGTAACGTCTGTGTAATTGATGAGGATTTACTAAGGGGTGATGAAATTGCTGTTATTCTTGAACCTCCCCAGAAGATATGTGAAATCAAAATTAGAAGGGGGTATGTTTATGAGGAAGTGAATTTGTAATTCTGACTTATTTGTATTTGTATTGTAATGTTAATGTATAATTGTATTACTTTACTTTAACAATAAATGCTACATTGAAATCACAAAGCCTTTTCTAAGTATTACGTTTGAAATGTGTAACACTATTAACTAATTGTTGCGTAATAAAATGGTATGCACTTTTCTGTTGAATTGTTCAAACTGTGGTTTCGTAGACAAATCTAGTTTTCTGTGGCTCTGTAGCACAAACTGTGGATTCATTAATCAACAACATTTCTGCCCAGCGCTCCCCTTCTCTTCAAAAGATCAAAGGGTGACGTCACAGAAATGTTTTAATGAATAAAATGCTCACATTAGTTTTTTATGTATCCAGTAGAATTAGACATTCATGAAGAGAATGTGCTGAACCCTGCTTGGACTCTAGACATGGGGTATAAGACTGCCTTGAGAGATGAACATCACTGAACACATTAAATATAATGAGCCCCATTTTTAAAAGGGAATGATTGCACACACATTTCCCAAAATGCATCTGCAACAATGATTAACAATGAAATGAGTTACTGTTAAAAGCTGAGAGCCATAAAAAAATACAGTATTTGAAAACAGGTCCTTCTGAGATGAACCACAAAGAACACAGAAAACACACAGATCATTTTTTTTTATTATCTCTTATTAGATAAGCATCAACACTTTAACTAACCAAGAACCCCAATTAATTGTGCATTGTTTTCTATTTTATTTTCAGAACTGGTCAGCTTCCCAATAAAGTTTCTTTGAAAAGTCCAGGTGATATAGTTGTGAATATCAAATGACTATCGAATTTCAAACCAACTTTACCACTGTTGTTTTTTTTTTTTTTTTTACAAAACATTACTGTATCGGTTGTGAACGAATCGCTATCAGTGCCAAGGTGTTCTTTTAAGCAAAGTTCCTGTTCCTTTAGACGGAGCATTTACTATGGGAAAAATGCGTTTCACAACAAGGGTATTGTCTTAGGCGAAGTGTTCTCTTAGGAGCTCCTATAAAAATGTACCATGGTTACAACTATTATTTTGTACAACTGGATTTTGGAACAAGTACAAACCATGGTATGAGTGTGAAAGTACTATGGTATCATACCTGTACCTTTGTACAATGTTATTACTATGGTTGTTAAAACTCTAGTACACTGACCATGGTACTGTCTGTGTGTCACAGGAATGGCTTGAGTGGCGTGTGTGGTGACGTCACAGACCAGGAAGAAGTGCAATAACAAAAACAGGTGCTGAAACTGAGTGCATTTGGCGCTCAGTGTTTTATTTAATTAAAACAATCAACAAACAGTTGAACAAAACACAGAAAAGAAAGGGCGCGTTGGCCAAACAAAAAACAGAAACTAATTAATATGGTTTTCTGTAACGAGTGCCTTTTTCTCTGGTCGATAGCATTCGCCCAGTCTCTCCTTTCTTCCGCCCCCCCCCCCCCATTGCAGTCAAAGCTGCAGGTTTTTATAGTGGTGACCGAGGGATTAACTAACTATTAATTATCTTGTTAACCCCTCGGTCACATTCTGCATGGGTTTACAATGGATGTGTGACTGTCAGCTAATTATATTATGTAGCTAATCAGTCACAAGGTAATAAAAACTAAAACTAACACAGAATGACGGCGACTTTTCGTCACATACACATTAACTCATAATAATATATATATATACTGTATATTACAGTATATATATATACATAGGGGGCAGGCGCTTTGCCACACTGTGCTATGGTTCTTAAAACTCTAGTACACTGACCATGGTACTGTCTGTGCTATGGTTCTTAAAACTATGGTATAGGTACATCACAGTGTGCTGAGGAAAAAAAAGAATTGTCAAGAGACAAAGGGCCCTATTTAGCAATGGTCGCAAACCCCAAAGGCAATCGCAAAACACTTTTGCGAACAGTTTGAGCAAAAGAATCAGGCAGCACGTGTTTTTGTGCCCACTCGTCAAGTTAGCGTCAGCACTTGACATGGGCTGAACTTGGGAGTGTCCTCATTTAAATATAAATGTAGAGATTTAGTAAACCATCAACAGCGTTAGCATTTGCGTTTCAGTACGCATGTGAAAACCAGGTCTAAACTGTGTGCAAATCTGACAATAAATACCGGTGAAACTACCAGGGAAGCATTCAAAGAGAGAGAAAAAAGAGAAATAAATGAAATATGGAGTGCACACTGAATTAATGTGATAGTTTATAATGTGATACTTTGTACTGTGATTTTGCAATAATTTTAAGTCGCCCTGGATAAGTGTGTCTGCTAAGAAATACATAATAATAATAATAATAATAATAATAATAATAATAATAATAATTTCTACATGGCCAGAGTGGAGGAGGAGACGTCCCCTATTCTGTCAACATGCAAGTAGTGTGTCATCTGTGATGCAAACAACTACATCACATGTGTATGCAAACTATCGTTGCTCCGCTCATGACAGTCTGAGAGGCTGGTTGATAGGGTTCAACGGGTATCCACTGAAGCGGTGGCTACTGACACCACTGCTCAACCCCACGACTCCTGCCGAACAGAGGTATAACCGTGCCTTTAAATGTGTTTGTACTGTAATTGAGAGAACATTTGGAATCCTCAGCATTTGATTCGGATGTTTGGATGTCTCTGGAGGAACACTACAGTACACTCCTCAGAAGGTTAGCAATATCATCCTGGCTTGTTGTGTTTTACACAACATAGCTCTCCGTAATGGAACTTATAGTGAAAGATTACAGGGTTTGAAGGAAGCAGATGCTGAACTTGAAGCACCAGTGTTGGAGGTTGCAGATGCTGCAAGTGCCAGGCAGGTCAGACAAAGCCTTTTAGACGGGTTCACAGTTACGTATGCGGACCAATAAAAAATGCAGACTTTGTTATTGTTGTATAAGATGTGTCGGAGAGTTGAAATTGAAGAATGTCAGTTGATATGGGTAGACAAAAGATTGAGGCAGGAGGGGAACTCCCGAGAATCCATCAGAGTGACAAAAAACTGCAGGAATGGATCGAAAAGCTGGAGTGTCCAAGCTTCACAGCGATAGCAAACCAGCTTAAAATATATATACAATTTGTGCTATTATATAGAATTTGTGGTATTATACTGCCATCTAGAGGTTATGATTGGAATTAAACCATTGGCTTGAGTGGGGTAGATTGTGATTAAAATCCTTGTCTACGTAGAGCAATATTTGCGTATTCCTTTAGATCTGAATAGTAAATATTCAATACATGTATTACGACAGTTAGTCATGTATATGAATAAGTTAACGCAGTATTTAGATGTCACGATTCGGCGAGTTGAACTTGTCCTCACCATTGCAGACGAGGAGTAAAGAGAGATTCCGCAGACAAAGCTTCGTGGTGGATTTAATAGAGCTAAAGTAAGGCAATCACTGCCAAAGGGAATGCCCATGTCTTGTCGAAGGAGCTTGAAAGTTTAGAGGAGGACCAGTCTTTCTGATAAAGTTGCGGACAAGTTGAGTAATGAAGCTGCGCTTTGGACGGTGCTGTTGCTGAGATGGAGACTGGATGGAGCAGGAAAGACTAACGTTGGAGCTCTTGAAGCCGAAAAGAGAAGCTGAATGAAAAGAAGGATCACCTGAGCAGGTAGGAAAATGATTGATAATATCTTGACGGCGCTGTGCCGAGAATGACCTGCAGTGACCGAGGCAACGACGTTTAGATATTAGTGATGAAGCACGAAATGACGGCATCTGACCATTTGCTACAAAACGAAACACTAGACAGCAAAGGTGCAAGTGATCAGGGCTTAAATAGAAAATAGATACTAATTAACAAGAAATTAGAAGCCCCCAGCTCCACGCCCCCTGAACCACGCAAGCTAATATATATATATATATATATATATATATATATATATATTGTGAAGAAGGAGCATCTTTAAGAAATGGCGTCACTGGGGAAAAACTACACAACCCAGAAACCTCAGTATTGATTGGAAAGCCTCGGAGAAGTATTCCTGTGTCTTGGGAAAGAGATAGTAAGTGTGTTACGTTTCAATCCTAGCTATTTTGTGAAAGTCTAGTATAGAGCGTTTTTCCTCTTGGTGAGGCAGACTTTTGTTTTGAATTGTTTGGTTTTGTTTCGCAGTGCGGATTGAACTATAATACAGTATTCCATTGTCCTCGACACGTCTACAAGGAGACCTGTTATTTATGTGGCGCAGTCACGGTATTAACACTGTTTGTTTACCAGCTGCAGAAGCAGCGATATTTTGACCAAGTGTGTTGTTTATATGAGCGGGACTGGTTAAAATACTGCATGGTTTCCAGTTGCAGGAGCAGCGCTTACACATCAAAAGTAATTTACAGGACCAGGACTGGCTTAACACGTTGGATTACAGGCTGCTGGAACAGCAATACACTGATAAGCAGGAAGAGTGTACGTTTCAAGGAAACTACCAAACACAAGACCGTGGTGTTGTAATAATTTTTATTATTGCTGTTTCTTCCTGGCTTTTCATAAAGTCACGGTAGGAAAACAAAGAGACACCTCGTTGCTGTTAAGTAGAGACTCAGCTTCACTTGTAGGTGTTCAGAAACCTGGCTGTAGTCGGAACGCTATTGCACATCGTGGATTTTCCCTTGCTGTCTTCCAGGCAGCCTCTTGCAGAGGATGCCGCAGTTCTTTTCTGTGTTCCAGGAGATAATCATTTGAGGGAGCCCAACCTGTACTTACCTGAATTCCTGGCTCACTCCACCAGAGGGAGCCCAACCACTATTCACCTGTGTTCCTGGCTCACTCCACCAGAGGGAGCTCAACCTGTACTCACCTGTCTTCCTGGCTCACTCCACTAGAGGGAGCCCCACCTGTACTCACCTGTGTTCCTGGCTCACTCCACCAGAGGGAGCCCCAGCTGTTACTTAACTGAGTTCCTGCTGTGCTCCTCCAGAGGCAACCCAAACCTAGCTTACCTGTCTTGTGGACTTGGAACGTTTACAGGCTAAGCCTGTCACCACTTGGTCGCCTCACAGTAGCATAGAGAGAGAAGTGGTGAGATAGTTAGTGGCCCATACAGGGCAAATAAGCGCAATTAAATAAGTGTGTTTTGTTGTAAATATTATAAATACAATTATTCACCTGAATCAGTGACGTGTTCACTCCAGTCTGTGAAGAAAAATACCGGTGTCCAGTAGCACCACACTACCACACATTCACAATATACTGTATATATGCCCCGAATCTCCACAGATGCAGCAACAGTACTGCACGCCCATGCTGCGAAGGAGGGCTTCCCAACCAACCTCCTCCTGTGGCTGTACCCCCGGTTCTACCTCCTTTTCCTGAGGTGGGGAGTGGCAGTAGTCGGGCGACCTGTGCCCGACCTCGCCAATTTTAAAGCACCACTCCTCCCCCCTCAAGCACGTTAGGGAGACCTCTCCCGGTGATTGCATCTGCTGTTGCCTCTACTGCCACTTTTGCTGCTTTCTGCAGCTCTTCCTTCCCATTCTCCTCTTCTCACTCTTCCACAAGTAATAATAAAGAACGAAAAAAAAACGAAAAAAACTGCAGTACCCGTGCTGGCTTGAGTAGGAGGCTGTGGTTGATCCCATGATGACACCACATGTGACAGGGTGGCTGAGTAGTGACTGACACCAGGCAGTACTGCAGTTCAAAAAGAAAGACGTGGCAACACCATTTATTTAAATACAAAAATAAAATTAAAGGTTTAACAAAAACACTGTGCTCACAGAGCAAAATAAAACAGTTAAATACAACAAGATCACAAACTCAAAATACCAAGCAATACAGGTCAGGCTGGGCAGTAGCCTTCACTGATCCTATATGTTTAATTGTTAAGTTTCGTTTTCTGTCTCGCTCCTTGCTCTCTCGTTCCTCCTCTCAAACACCTAGCTTGAGTGCAGAGAGCTGCAGTTTTTTATGCAGGTGACCATCTCCCGATTAGCAACAAATTAATCACTTAATTCGGGAGATGGCCACCTTCTGCACAAGATTTTTAAATTTCTGTGGATGGGGTTTCTCATCCACGCTATTAAACATTACAAAATATTCGGCTACGCCGTCACATTTATAAATAACATAACACTTTTTAACAAATACAAATAAACAATAACACGGCTTTCACCATCATATAAATACAATAATAAATCAGAACAATAATCATAATAATGAACAGCACGGGCGGAGGGGGAAACCCTGTTCTAAAAATAAATAAACAGAATACTGTACAGGGCTCCTTGCCCTGTTACAACCGTGTAACGGGAAATTTTGTCTGGTATTAAATTCGGCGGATTTGCTACCTTGGTAGATTGACGGTTTTTGAATTGCCTTTTTTCACTTGGCGCGTTCACAAAGAAAAATGCCATGGTTTTGCATTTCTACTTTTAATTTAAAAAACATTCAAATGTTTGCTTAATGAAACCTATCTTCTAAAACAGTATCTCGTATACAGTAACTCATTATAGCATCTACAATGTCACTGCAGCAACTTGGATAAGAACAAAGGCGGCCTTCTAAAAATGAGTTACAGCATTATCGTTACATCGTCCTTAATTTTAAGATACTTGTTGTGTTTTGTACTTCAACTAAGATGTGTTATTAATGAAACACACAGGGGCGGAGTTCAGTTAACCTTCAGATATCTTTTTATCTGTTACATACTTGTTAAGTACAAATACATTTGCATTCACTTGTGTAGATTCAACAATCAACCACTAGGAGGTGAACATAGAATTAGCATTAATTTGCATCAGCAGATTCGCCATAACATATATAACAATTCCTCCCTTCTAGATTTAAAACACTTTTAGGGATTCTCAACTTATGCTTTTCATTAGTAATAGAATTTAGTTTTTTTTTTTAGTTACATAACACAGTTCTTCCTACAGGTCCAGTCTCTTTGGTGGTTTACGCAGGCGTTGTGGGTAGCGGGTCTCCGGGACCAATGCCTGCTCTTGGCTAGCACTTGAAGGACCTGTCTCTACTGGAGGTTCAATGTTTTGTTTTTCCAGGGTCTTGTCTTCAGATGTAACAATGTCGGAAGGCCCACAGGGAACAGCGACAGGGGTAGGTGGTTCTCCAACAGAAACAACAGCAGAAGGGCTCCCGAGTGGCGCATCCAGTAAAAAGCACTTGGGTAGAGTGCAGGATGCACCCTATAGTCTGGACGTCGCGAGTTCGAGTCCAGGCTATTCCTTTGCCGACCGAGGACTGGAGCTCCCAGGGGGTGGCACTCAATTGGTCGAGCGCCGCCTGGGGCTAGGTCGGCCAGGGTGTCCTCGGCTCATCGCGCACCAGCGACCCCTGTAGTCTGGCCGGGCACCTGCAGGATTGCCTGTAAGCTGCCCGAGAGCTGCGTTGTCCTCCGACGCTGTAGCTCTTGGGTGGCTGCATGGGTGTGTTCGTCTTCACCCTCCCGAGTCAACGCAGGGGTGGTAGCGGTGAGCTGAGCATAATAAAATAATTGGCTATTCCAAATTGGGAGAAAATAATAAAAAATAATTGGCAACGACTAAATTTAAAAAAAAAAAGAAACAGCAGCAGAATCCCGAAGCTGGTCAATGTGATGATGCCAGGTAACATGCGGAGCTACCTCCACTATGTAGGACAGCGGACCCGTTCTTTCTTTGACAGTAGCGGTGAGCCACATCTGCTCTCCTCGGTAGTTCCGTGCCATGACACGTTGACCAATCTGCAATTGTCTTGTACTGTGACGACTTCTTCCTTGCATCCTTGTGTCAATCCTGAACTAATCTCAGGATGTTCGACTTTATCAAATCCAATCTGGATCTGCGGTTTCGACACATGAACATCATTGCAGGGGTCAGGTGTGCAGCATTTCTGTACGCTAATAGGAAGTTGGCAAGTTTATGTTGCAATGAGCCTGCTTCCGCTGACATTGCCCGAAATGCCTGTTTGAGCGTTTGTACGAACCATTCAGCCAAGTCATTCGTGGCGGGATGGTACGGAGCTGTAGTGATGTGTCTAATGCTATTCTTTTTCAAGAATATTTGAAACTCCTCCGCTGTGAATTGTGGTCCGTTATCACTCACAAGTTGTTCTGGAACACCCGTTCTGGCAAAAAGGCTCCGTAGGACATCATTTGAGTGTGTCGCCGTGGTGGTGTTCATGAGGAATACTTCCGGCCACTTGGAGCAGGCATCGACCACGACCAGGAACATCTGTCCCATGAACGGACCAGCAAAGTCGATGGAATGGTTGACCATTCCCAGGGTGCAGAGGTGCAGCTCTAGGTGCATTCTGTATGTGCTGGCAACCTGAGCAGCCTTTTATGAGCTCTTTGATTTGTTGATCTATTCCTGGCCACCAAACATAGCTTCTGGCCAATGACTTCATTTTTACCACTCCCAGGTGTCCAACATGCAGCTCCTCCGGTACTTGTGTCCGTTGGTAGTATGGTAACAACTGGTGTTTCTGTTGATGTGACCAGCCATGTTGTGTGGCATCAAATACTTTTTGCCAGCAGAGCATCTCTCCTAGTCTCCTTCTGTATCATTGCCGATGTTACTGGAAGGCTTTCAATTTGAAAACATCCAGTGGGTCACTATCCACTATAGTTGATGTGGCATACTGCAGTGGCAAGCGAGAAAGTCCGTCAGCATTTGCGTGACTGAGAGTTCTTTTAAATTCAATGTCATAGCTGTGTCCACTCAGAAATAAGGCCCATCGCTGCGTGCGCGCAGCAGCAGTTGTAGAAATGCCCTTCCGTGGATTAAATATGGAGATGAGCGGCTGGTGGTCTGTCACTAGCGTGAATCTCTTGCCATAGAGATACTGATTGAATCTCTTCACGCCCCAGACGAGACTCAGCACTTCTAGGTCTATCGGCACATAATTCCGTTCTGCAGCCGATAGTGATCGTGAGGCGAAGGCAATTGGCCTTTCACTGCCATCTGTCATGACATGTGAAATTACAGCACCAAAGCCATATGGTGAGGCATCACAAGCTAACTTCACAGGCAAAGCTGGGTTGTAATGGGTCAGCACGGTGTCGGATGTTACCAAACGTTTAGCCTCTTGAAAAGCTTGTTTACACTCATTTGTCCACAGTCATCGACGTCCAAGCTGTAGCAGCTGGTTTAGCGGGTGTAGCAGTCGGTAAATTGGTAGAAATCGGTTGTAATAATTTACAAAACCCAAAAATGAACGTAGCTGTGATACGTCTTGTGGTTGTGGAGCTTCCAACACTGCTTGTATTTTATCCACACAATTGTGCAGACCTTGTCCATCAATAGTGTGTCCGCGGTACGTGACAGACCGTTTGAAGAACTCACACTTTTCACGCTTGGCTCTCTGTAAGTCTCTGTATGACCTTTTTAAGGTTCTCCAGATGTTCTTCATCTGTCGCTCCAGTGACAATGATGTCGTCCAAATAGCATTGCGTTCCAGGTCCATAGCACGTTGCCATATTGCTGGAGCTGAAGTCACACCAAAAACAAGTCCGTTGTAGTGATATAGACCCTTGTGTGTGTTAATGGTCTTCGAGTCTTCTTCCATTTCCATTTGAAGGTACTCTTCTGTGAGGTCCACCTTGCTAAAACGACGTCCTCCTGATATGTTTCCAAAAATATCTTCAATAAGTGGCAACAGATACTGTTCTGCCTGTAATACAGGGATAACGGTGACTTTAAAATCACCACAGACTCTCACAGCACCATTTTTTTAGCCACAGGCACAACTGGTGTTGCCCAGGGGCTCCAATCCACTTTGGACAGGATTCCAGCATCTTCTAGCCTGTTCAATTCCATCTCCACTTTAGGTCGAGTAGCATATGGAACAGAGCAGGCTTTGTGGACTTTAGGCATAGCTCCTTCTGAAATAACAATTTTTCCTTTAATCTGTTTGAGAGTGCTGATTCCATCTTGAAACACTGGAGTTCCAGGATCTTACTCAGTTTGGCTTCAGTTGACTATGAGGTGGGCTGAGAGAGACGTAGACTATGTATAGATTTCCAATCCACTTTCAGCTTCACGTCCCCAGAGGGCAGGTCCCCCTTTTTAAACAACATACAAGTCCAATACACACTCTTGGTTGTTGTATGAGACTGTCACTGGTGTCACTCTTAAGGGATTTATTCTTTCACCAGTGTATGTTTTCAGTGACAGTGTGGTTTTCTGCAACTTTATGTCCTTAAAGTGCTTTTTCCACTCGAGCTGAGACATGACTGACACTGCAGAGCCTGTATCCAGCTCCATCTTCACAGGCTTCCCATTTATTTCTGGTGTGAGCCAAATCGAGTTTTTATCACCACCATTTATATTGTAGATTTCTAGGCTAGCCAATCCACTTTCGCTTTCAGAACCTGATGTGTCTTCAACTGCATGCACACTTCTGTTTTTCTTACGGTAAGTAACACGCTGGCTTGCTTTCACATTATCTTTGTTTTTCCATGCACGGCAAACTCTTTGAATGTGCCAGCGCTTGTTACATTTTCTGCAGGTTTCGTTCTTAAATCTACATTCTGAGGCAATGTGAACCTCTGCCACAGTGATAGCATGTATCTGCTTGTGACATAGTCTCTTTTATTTGGCCTTTTTTTACAGCTCTGCTTATTTTGTGTATATTAGCAGCAGCTTTAACTCCTGTCTGTAATTCAGTTGCGTCTCTAGCAGCCGTTTCCATTGAAATGGCAAGTTCTATTGCGCGTTTGAAAGTAAGGTTTGCTTCCATTAGCAACCTCTTCTGTGTGCTCTCTTGCAAAATGCCGCAGACCAGTCTATCGCTTAACGCATCGTTTAGACCCTCTCCAATCTGGCAATGTTCAGAAAGCTTCTTAAGCTCTGCTACATAAACGGCGATTGTTTCACCTTCGAGCTGGTTTCGCTTGTGAAACTTAAAGCGTTCAGCTATTAGCAGCGGCTTCGACGACAAATGGTCCTGCATTATTTTTAATATTTCGGTGAATGTTTTATTTGCCGGCTTCTCAGGGGCAATCATACTCCTTAATAAACTATACGCTTTCCCCCCCATAGCGCTTAACAAGGCTGGGACGTGCTTCTCATCTGCGATATCATTTACAGCAAATGAGGGAGGACGGGGTAAAACGTAAACAAGATGCAACTGCCGGGGTCAGAAAAATACATATATCCTCGTCGCCAATTGTTGTGTTTTGTACTACAACTAAGACGTGTTATTAATGAAACACACAGGGGCAGGAGTTCAGTTAACCTTCAGATATCTTTTTATCTGTTATGTACTTGTTAAGTACAAACACACTTGCACTCACTTGTGTAGATTCAACAATCAACCACTAGAAGGTGAACATAGAATTAGCATTAATTTGCATCAGCAGATTCGCCATAACATATATAAAAATACCAGTAACTGGAAAGGATTAGTAGCTGAAGTACACTTTAACGATAGGCATTTGCTAACTCTCAGTTTTAAAACTTAGCTCTGGTTCACTAACATAACACAGTGGAATGATCACAATATCATTTTGTAATTGTAGGACAGTATTGCCACGTGTGAAAACTTTAACAATAAAGCTGAAACAAAAATGCTTGAAATTTAAAACTAGTTAATAGACTAGCAAGCACTGGCAAAATCAACTCATTTTTATACGATGCAGAACTAATTTATTTTAACATATTGTTTAGGGACGTTGCGATACCTGCATGGTGGGTTAATAGCAGTATCTACAACGAATTGACAATAACAATCCAAAGCAAATCTGCTTTTGTTAAGACTTTCTAACAAGTCTGGAATAAACTATTTTGGCTGTTACATTATTTAATTAACCCCTTTGTGACAGGGTGGCGGGCGGTGACGTCACGACAGAAGCAGGAACTAAAAACAAACTGACACCAAATACTGCAGTTTCCAAACAAAAAGACACGGCGGCAACGTTTTATTTAAATAATACAAACATCAAATAAAAGGTTTAAACAAAAACACACTGTGCTCGCAGAGCAAAATAAATATTTTAAATAAAACAAATCATGAACACAAAATAATAAAAACAACACAGGTCAGGCTGGGCAACTACTGTCACTGTTCCTGTATTTAATTAAGTTTCGTTTTCTCTCTCCTCGATCTCTCCACTCCTCTCATACACCCACACCCCGAGCGCAGAGAGCTGCAGGCTTATATACTGTGGCTGAGGGGTCTAACTAGCTGGCAATTATTCTATTACCCCTCGGCCACAGTCTGCACGGGTACAATTATTATGCATGACTGCTAGCTAATTCAATAATAACTAGCTGACAGTCACGGATTCCCACAAGGTATTTTTAAAACAAAAACAAAACACACGGTGCTTCGCTGTAAATAAATACAACTACAATAATAAATCATAAAACAAAACAAACACAAAACAATAATCTGCACAGGGGCAGAGGGGGAAACCCCGTTCTAAAAATAAATAAATAAATAATACGTACAGGGCTGCTCGCCCTGTTACACCCTTGTTAAAAAATAACACAAAACTGCTTAACATAAAAAAGAACAGTCCTACAGGTACCACAGTAGCAGGCATAGTTTACACTGCCTTGGAGTTCCTGATCGCATCATAAATTCCAGATTTTCAAAACCCATTGATGTAAATGTCCGGTCTACCTAATTTTAAAGCAAATTGGCTTCATCACCCTGCCATTCTCATATTCACTTTGACATTCAACACATTATTTCCTTTGCCCAGCGCTCCTTTAACCTGTGCTGCATACCAGTCTGGGAAACCAGGCTGGGATCACTCACTGTATGCCAACCTGATTGGTAGAAGAATTATTTGGCGATCCAATCATCAAAACCGCAAATAAAGCCGAAATAAATTCCCCGCCAAAATGTCCTGTTACATATTGTAAGGTCTCGCTGTATAATAGTCACACACACAGGAGCCACGCCCCCTGCCCCTGCTGCTATGCTGTCTCTGTCTGCGTTCAGAGCAATATAATGGCTTTTATTACTTTTTGAAAAACGAATGAATATCCAAACGAATATTTAAATTATGAGCAAATATCTGAACATGAAAATCCTGTGTTCATCACAGCACTAACACACAGTTATAGTCAAAAGTTTACATACCCCAATGGAAATTTATTATTTTTAGAAATTTCTCAAACAAAGAATTTTAGGAAAAATCTTTTGTAGCAAAGGTTTTGCTTTTGTGGATGAGGAAAAAAAAGTTACAAGAAATAGATGACTACAATTATTTATTTCAGCTATTTTTTTGTTGTTGCAAAAATCCAAAAATGCTCATTCAAAAGTATTTATACCCTGACAAGGAAAATACAATTAATAGCTAGTTGAGGCACCATTAGCAATAATAACCTCTTTTAAACGATTAGGATATTTGTCAATAGGCCTTTTTCCATCCAACTTTTAAGCTCGGTAAAACTTATAAGAATAAGAAAATATATGTGACAAACGCCATGGAAAACGGTTTAAGCCGACTTTAAGAAGTTTTTACTCGCAGGACAAGCTCGCTCGCTACAGGTGGTTTTATTTTTTACTTGCAGTGACATTTTATTCGACACTTGCATGGAAAGCTGTAACGAGCGTATTTCTGGTCCTAGCGCCCTTCTGCACCATTCCAGTGACGTCACATTGTTTAATGCGCGTGCTCTGATGATAAAAACAAGTTGGCAGAGGTGGAGCAAAGAAGAAACATAATTATTTTTACAATTACTGAACGAATATGACGATGTCTCTGCACTTGATTTGTTTACGTTTTAAGTTCAAAGTTTCTACCCATGCATTTCAATAAAAAAACAAGTTACAAATAAATCCTGGTCTATTGAACAATAATGATAATTATGCAACTGTTTAAACGTTAAAAAAAAAATCTTATTATTTTACATACGGTTTGGTTTGGTAAGTATGTCATACAAGTTAACTGTAAAGTGAGAGCAGAGGTAATTCTACTACCACATAATGTTAAAAGCAGCGTGGACACAAGAGTAAAACAAATAATACTGTTATCCTTTGACAGAATACAGAACATAATATACAAAAGAAAAATCCTCCCAAATACAATATTCAGTTCTCAAAAGAACAGACAGGGACGAGGACACACCAATATTTCTTGCTACATAAAAAAACCGAACCTCTTCTGTTAAACACACCTCCCCTAAATCCTGCTATGCAAATCACAAATTACTAAAAAAAATCTTAGTAATAGCGGATAACAAAAAAAGGAGGCCTGTTGTATAAAATTGATAACTTTAACTGTGCCTTACAAAATATACAAAAAGCATATGATTGTGTCACTATCATCTTACCGACAGGAACAAAAAACATCTTCTATACTCCTAATGGTCGTAACAGTTAAATATTCTAAAGTTCATAAAATTCACGATGGCGGTTTTACGGTTGTAGACGAAGATTAAAAAAAAGATGGACTATTCTGTTTCTTATTGGTGTGTGTGTGTGTGTGTGAGGGGGCAGGGGGCTGTTCACTTTGTCAAGACTCATACAGAAGGCAGCACGGAAAATCAATGCAATTCCCCCCCCCCACCCAAATAAAAGTGAGTGGACGGCGAGTCTAACCCTATATATATATATATATATATATATATATATATATATATATATATATAATGTAAAAGAAATTGACCTTTATTTATTTTATGTTAGACTACTGATAAATAAAGTGGTAGAAACTTAATTTCCTAGTGAGTGAGTTGTTGTGTATTATGTTATTAAACTGTAGTTTTGAAATCATGAATTTCTTTTCTAGGAACAAGTAGTCTGCTCCCTGACTATTTTAGGGGAATCCTTCTGAATCATATTATACGTTAATTCAAATCATGTGTTGAATACAATCTATATATGGACTGTATGTTCCCCAAATAAAAGGGGTTCCCCAAATAAAAACTAATCACAAGTATTTTATTTATTCATTTATTTATTTATTTTTATCATCTCACTGCCAAAAATGCATTCACACAATCACACAAGCAAATCTTATTGAATGCGTCACCTTTTATTAAAGTTTAAAATAAATTACTCAGTAAACTCCCCCAATCATTTCAGATGTATGCAATAACACAAACTGAGAAATAATATCGGAATATTTGTTAATCTTTTTATTCTTTATTCAGTAATTATTTTCTAACATTTTAAAAGTGGGCTTTTGATTGGCTGATTTGGCGCCACTAGTCTCCTCAAGTCATCCTATGCAGAACCCTTGTATACTCTCCAAGAATGTTCACCTACAATCCAGCATTTTCTAGACTTTTCTAGAATTAGGTTCTGCAGTGTCATATTGAAATTAGCATTATATATCATACTGAAATTCGCATTTTCGGAGTTTTGCAAAAAAAATTGCTGAAATAAATAACTGTAGACATCTGTTTCTTGTAACTTCTTTTCCTCATCCACGAAAGCAAAACTTTTTTCCCTAAAAATTATAGAAATTATAAATTATAAATGTTCTAGAAATTATAACATTTCCATTGGGGTATGTAAACTTTTCACTACAAGTGTGTGTATATATATATATATATATATATATATATATATATATATATATATATATATACTATATATATCCATATTTCCGTGTGCCCTATTCACAGAGGTTTAAGAAATTAATGGCAATTATAAATCATGGCTTTGTCAAAATCGTATCTTGTTTACAGATGGCACTGTGCCTATGGATGAAGACCTGTGTTGTTTCTATTGTCTTTATACAAAAATATATTAAAATGTATTGGTTTTTTAGTGACCAATGAATAACCATTGAGTTTTCTGTTTATACCTGTGGCAAAGTGGCTGTAGTGCGCAGGTGTAGAAGTGATGCTGTGCATAAGTAATGACAAACAAGTGATCGCAGTGTCCAAACAATGTTTTATTTGGGGAGGGTTTGTAAAATATTGTCTTAAGAAAAAAAAAAATCAGAGTATAGCCTACAAGTAAATGCTGGTAAACAGCATTTAAAATGTATTGTGATTTAGCTATAAATACATCACATTTTACATTTTTATTAATTTATTTAAACCCAAATACGTTATTACATATTATACTAAAAAAAAAAAAAATACACCACGCAAATGAAACGTTTCAAGTGAGCAATTTATTTTGATCCTGTAGGCTACATTCGGGCAAATCAAAACAGAAATAAAACAACAATAAAATTACTATATCAATAATCGTCAGTGACTGGAAATGAATATGCTGTGATTTGTGTTCTTGTAATGCAACTTAATAGAAATACAGTTAAAAAAAATGATCACAGCCCAGCTCCCGACAGCAGCACGGATCTCCAAAGTTCCAAAGTTAAGAAAAAAGTTTAACTTAAGAACGGCCCAAGGTCGTTTGTGACCACAAACAACAATCCCAGGGAATACACAGCAAGGTGTATTGCACTGTTTAAATTATGGGTTACAGTCCCAAAATAATATACACAGTATTAAACACACACGAAACACACACGATCACAAGTCCACAGTGAGTTCAAATTATATATCTGTTCAGACTAGTGCAATTGCTGCTGATGCCTAATCACTTGTGCTGTTGTTCAAACTAACTCTAGCTGCAGGTAGATCATGTGATCCATAGAAAAAGTACAGTACCAACATGCATCAGTTTAGAATTAGCTGTATTTTCCAAATATTTACATATCCTGAATTACCAAGTGAAGACCCAGCCTATTCTCCAGCACAATAAACATTGGATGAGACGTAATGTTAGTAAAACTAAGAAGAGAATCTTTGGATAGCATTCTTTTAAGCTGTTTCTTGTAAGTTTTGTAGTCACTGTAATGAGTATTTTCCTTTCAGATAAAAAAAAGTGTACATACTTGTGTGTATGCTTGTTATAAAAACACACAAGGGGCCTGCTTTATCAAGGTTTTTACATGCTTCTTTGTGAGTTTGTAACAAGTTTCTTTTCACAAAAATGGTGCAGGTTGCACTATTGTTAAGACAATGTGCTCTCTTTCCCCCTCTGCTGGTGCATCATCTTACTGGAGCTGTCTTTTATTTCATGAATTTTACTACCATCCCACAAATGGTTAGGAATTGTTGGAATTGTTCTTGAAAAATAAAGTTATGCTCCTGTATTAGGGTTTTAAGTTTGGATGTTTTTTGGTTGTGTTTGTATTATTATTATTATTATTATTATTATTATTATTATTATTATTATTATTATTATTATTATTATTATTATTATTATTATTATTATTATTCATGGTAGGTTCAAGAGAAAGATAAATAGTGACTCTGGTATCAAGATATACATTTTGGTCTATTTACATTATTACAAAACAAAAACCTCCAAATCAAACAACATTTTTTTTTAACAACAGTTTGGCTAATGCTTTTAGAATTGTAAAGATAAACCAAAAAATAAATAAAAAATGTTCCACATGTAGGCAGGCATCTCATGAGATCTCACATGAGTTTTGGTGAACAGTGCAGTGTTAAGCAGCATTTCTTCTTTCTGTTTTTGCACCTATACATAATTTAACACGACTGTCTTTCTTATACAAATATATTTCAGTCTGAAGCAGTGCTGTGTAAATCCTGGAATTCTTTCCTGATAATTTGTCACAAAATAACCCTGACACTTAATTAGGTCTAAAAGGTAGCTAGTTACCACTTTATAAGTCACATGCAAGCTATTTACAAAAAATGTGACTTACCCTCCATTACAAGAACAAACATGATTCAATAGAAAAGGATTGGAATGTAAAGAAAAAATGGCTACTTTGAGTCCCAAAAATCATACAATCTTCATATATAATATCTTAAAGTAATTGTAGCTAACAAAATACAGTAGTTCCATAAAACTTCTCCGTCATGCATATCCGTTCTTAATACAAGTTTCAATTTTGCAGTTTTGACATGTATTTTCATTTTAAAGAAATCTCTGTTTGTAAGCCATATTGTCTTGCATTTCTTTTATCATTTTACCTGGAGAACGACATTGTCCCCACCCTTTCAACACCTTCATTGCTGTCCTTGTCTACCCAGCTGCTTCACCTACTGATGGACATGCTTTGACCCTAAGACGCTGCGGAGGTGAAATGACCCAGGAATTGCAAGTGCTAATAGACAACCAAAGAATAAGGCATAGAAACTAAAAGCTTGCTTTAACCTAAAGTAGTACCAGATATCATGTTTTTAAATGAAAATACAACCGTGCTATAATGTGTTTCTTTTAAAAAAACTTCAATTTGAGACCTACATTGAATTATTTAGTTATCTACAATTACTTTAATGCAATTCATTGTCGATTGAAATAAACAAAAAACGTTCTTATCTCCTTTGGGTAAATAGTTACTGAAAAGTCTTCAGTGACTGGGCTGAAATTGCTTTTTGAGTCTGCAAGAAAAAAATAAATAAAAAGATTTATTGTATACATCCTTCCAGCAGGAAGAAAACTATTTGTGAATACTATCAAGGCTAAACATGTGGTAATAAATATTCCGAATGATGTCCGTGGTCCATAAACTTGAAGAAATTAATAAATTCGTATCCCATCCCCTCATTGACAAATAACAGCTAGAAGAACGTCCATATTAGTTTGTAGTTTCCTGTCTCTTGTAGCTTCACACACATATGTAACATTAAAGAGCCTGCTATGTCCATTTCGTTTAAAGTTTTATGTAGAATCAAGAATTCTTGTTGACTGGCTGTTTGGCTATTTTGCATTGAATACAGTATATATCACACCACTTTAGTTATTTCATCATGAAATCATACTGAAACACCCCACCTTTGTCTTCTTTCTGTGAGGTTCTCCATTTCCATCTGTTCAGCTCATTGAGATCCCAGGTTCCTGTGAGGGAACGCTCTTCCACAGAGGCCACTGTTCCCAAACCACTAAGCAGATCCTAGTCAGATATGTAAAACAGGTGATTCATTATACAAAACAATGAAAGGTCAATCTGTCAAAAGCAAGGTGAAGGGTTTGCAATTTGCAGAGCTACAACATTTCCATAGATATACATATTGCACCCACAATCAAAAAACCTCTCTCCAAACCAAGTTAAATTTCTGCTTGCCAGAAAGGTTAATGGGCCCACATGGACACTGAGTTTGGAAATCCTAATGTTTAACTGATAAAGTAGGGATGGAAATAAGACTCACGCTGCATAGCAGTTTGATCCACTCCTGGTTTTACCAATAGTTACCAACTAAAACCTGGAATGGGTGAAACTGCTATGTTTTGGGAATCTTATTTCCATCCCTGTAAAGTCAATGTTTAAATTAGCAAGACCTCAGTGCCCCCTGTACACAATTAACCAATCTGTTCATCTAACTGTCAAATATGAACATTACCTCCAAAACTCTGAAGAGTTGAAAATACAGTGCATATATTCAGACATATACTTTTCTTCATACCTTTAGATTGATAGTTGCAGGCAGGGACAGAACAGGATCTTCTTCAACCTCATATAAATGCATGATTCTCAGCAGCACTCGATCAAAATCTGGGTCAGCTTGTTTCTGTTTTTCTGTAATCGTACAGTATTTTATTATTATTATTTATTTCTTAGCAGACACCCTTATCCAGGGCAACTTACAATTGTTACAAGATATCACATTATTTTTACATACAATTACATTTTTTTTTTTTACACATTATTTTTACATACAATTACCCATTTATACAGTTGGGTTTTTACTGGAGAAATCTGTAACCTTGCTCAAGGATACAGCAGTAGTGTCCCCCACCTGGGATTGAACCCACGACCCTCCGGTCAAGAGTCCAGAGCCCTAACCACTACTCCACACTGCTGCCCTTTAAATAGCAATACATTACAAAAATGTTCCTCTTCAATATTAAACTAAAAACAAGTATGGCTAGATTCTCAATGCTATTCACAGCAAATAATTAGCATGATTTGTTCATAAAAGAAAAAGCACTCAATAAAGTTACCAAACCAGAAAAAAATGAGACCAGAAAATGAGACTTGTGAGTAGTAATAATTGATTTCCATGACTAAGTTAGTGCCTACTTGTAAACATGCCTTAAATCGAATATAACATGCTTGAGAATATAAAGCTTGAATTGAAACAGGTACCTTGCTGAATGTCTCTCAGTTGCTCACTATGGTTGGAACTGTACCTCCAGCCAGGGATGCTCAGGCTCTGAATGTGAAGGTTTGGTGGGAGGCTGACAGGCTCCGCGTGGACACTGCTGTGTCCCTCGGGCCAACTCTTCACAGAGGGCTTTTCTGGAACAGTTAAGACATGAAGCCAGTTAGAATAAATAGAAACAAACCATTGAAATATAGTACAGTATACTATTTAACCCCCATGTTCACTATTAACCTACTATAGAACAGTAAAAAGAACATTAAAAAATATGTCTGGGAAGGGGTCAAAACCTGATCACTCTACATTCACATGAAGATATTTTCCAGAATACAACACGTTGCCCTGTGTATGAAACATATAACAAGTTTGCAATGTTAAGAAAAATACAAGTTAATAGGACAGACCTGGAATATCAAGTAGCATGACAATAGGCCTGTGCTCCAGAGCCAGTCCACTCCTTGGGTACAGTGCTGAAGTTACTGGCTTTGACCCCAGCATTAACCAAAAGACAGGACGCACAACAGAGGTGTCGTTTAGAGTGAGGTTATATCCCAGGTTCCACTCCTGGTTGTTCCATAGCCTTCGGTGTAGCATAACCTGCAACACATGACGTACTGAGAAAGGAATCCTTACTCCACAGCAGCAAGCCTGGTTGTACTGCCATACTACTACACATGTATACACACTGTAGGCTTTTTCTATACATTTAAATGGGTTTTGTTGGAGCTTTTTGTGTTTCTATGATGAAATATATTAGACATTACACCAATGTACTGTGTACACTGTAGACATATATATTCTGAAAAAAAGGTCAATAAAATGCTGTCCATGTGTTAGTGGAGAAATGCACAACCAGGGCAATTATATGCAACATTTGGCTCAAGTTCACTTGCTTAATCTTGAGAGAACGATAGTCAGTGCATATCATGGATTAAATAGTGCAACACATGTTGTCTGATACAAAGTTACAAATGATAGTGGAAAGACTCGAACCTCCACTTGTCCATTGTCTTGACTAGAGACGCCATGAGATCTTTCACTGAGAAGCACTATTCTTGTTGAGTCATCTTCAATGTAAGCAGTCCGCACCAGGGGATAATAATTCTGCAATAGAAAACTAGTATGTAAACAGCAGAGTGGTTTGTGCAGAATATTTTCATCTATTAAGAGACACTAGGTAGTGCAATGATACATAACCCCAATATCATGGTGGCTTGTACTGTCAAGATCCTGAGATCATTTATCTTGCGATCTCAAGATAACACATTTTAGTTTAATTCCTTGTCTACAGTGAGCCAGTGTAGCATAACTTAGCTAAAACATAACATACAGTAAACCACTGCCTCATATTGACCACTTAAGGCAAGACTTCTTTAAAGTTCTCCAAACACTGCCTTAACATAGCTTACCTGACCTATCAAGTCAGTGAGCTGTCATCTGAACTAGCACCTTTGAGGGTTATATGCAGAGTATATTATAAACAGATGTTTTTTTTTAATGTATTTTTTTTTGTACTTACCCTAGCCACTGTATTGTTCATGTAAGTCTTGTATTGTCTCTTAAGCATCTGGTATCCATTGTTGTCTGTAAAGATTGTCTTTTCGTTTTTTAAATCCGTGTAAGTCCTTAGGACCGCTTCTCTGTTCAGCTCCAGCGGGCCCACTTTATACTCCTGTTCTAGTCTGTGACACAACATTTTTCCGTCGTACTCTGCAGGCACACTGTAGAGCCTTGTGTACACAACATAGCTGTAGTCCTTGTCAGTCTCTTTTCTATAAATAAAACAGCAACATGAATTCAGTGCATGCTTGTTGTCTGGTTTTGAGTGGGTAACTCTGGCCAGGTTGTTCAATAATACTGTACAACAACCAAGCTGAAATTGAAATTATTAATTTTAAAAACTACTGTGGCAGAACTTACAAAAGTTAACAGCTTACATATGAACAGGTATGTCATATTTTTGATTATCTGAAATATATATTTGAAATAGATGTGTATAAACTACTGTAATACCTGTAAAAGTACTGCCTTATCTCGGTTACTAGCTTTCCAATCACAATCTCCATCCCAACAGCTTTCGACACAGAGACTGCCGGCCCATTAGAGGTGAAAATGTAATTGTCTGAAATGGGTCCCTGCTGCACATCTCCATTAGCATGGTATTCAAGGAAATCTTGGGTTGCTTTTACAGTCCGTCCTGTGTCTCTGCAAAAAAATAACATGACAGTCATTTATATACCTGGAGGTTGAAATACTATTCATCTTGCCCTGCTGTGTTTGTTACATGCATCTACCACAGTTCCGCGATGTGTCTTTCTTTTCAATCACAATGTGATCTTGGAATATATGTTTGCACCAGTGGTAAGAATGACTATTTGGCTATTACAGTATGATCTTTGTCCTAGAATAAATATGAAGGGCTACTGCACAAGGTGACAGCTAAATTACAGGTGCTGGAAACCTGTCCTGTTTTCTGTGGTCACTGAATGATAATATTTGATACTGCAATATTCAGAATACAGGATTTACATGACACCATAAAACCAATTCCTTTTGAGATCCATATTAACATATTCATAACACTGCTGAAATTTGCACATACCTGCACTCGGAACACCAGGTTTCTGCAGTTGGAATTCAGATAACCAAGTATTCAGAATGACATAGTGAATACTCTCAAACAGAGTTTGGATCTACATGATTTAAAACAGGACCCACGAGCAGATCTAGGTTGTTATCCAGCTGTCTGCTGGTTTCAGCTCAGTTAGACTCTAAAGGCATAAGAGGTGGAAGCTTACCTGTCTGTTATGCTGTTCAGTAAGTTAGTGTCCTGGTCCAGCCTCAACGTGTAACATTCATTCATCACAGGGAGCAGTCTCACACCGTGCTTCTTTGACTTGTTTACTATTTGCCGGTCAAACTTCACTACTCTTCCAACATAAGTCGGCAAACAGTCCGATTCATTGCTGCAAGGTGATGTTTCAAGCATAATCCTGTATCTTCTGTAACTGAGTCCACTTGAAGTCACAAGAATGTATAAATCATATGAGGAAGTGGACTCAGCTGATTTTAGTATCTATAGTATTTAAAAAAAGCACATTTCTATATCACATATCACAGCAACATTTATCCATGAAGTCCATGAACTCTGTTTGACTTTGAAGTGAGAATCTCACTCTCCCTAATATCCCATTTAAAACTAATACTTATTTGTATACACCACATGGCAGCACCTTAACACCTTCCCATCATGCAGAATAAAAAATAAGGCCCTACGGTACTACAAAATCACAAATGCAGCTGTATCCCACAGTTGCTTGTTTAGGTTTAGTGAAATTACAAATAGGACTGTAATCCATTTTCAGAATGTGGTACTGGCACAGACATGCTGATGACTCTAAATGCAGGTGCTCATAAAGAAAGCTAGTGTTCTTTCCACTTACTGGGTACAAAAGATCCCAACCCATACCAATTATCAGAAAAATGCAAGAGTATAAACTTCATACAGTGTTCTGGGCAAATTGGAATTTTAAAACCCTGCTTAACCCCTCAACCTCTGAATGCATTTCTCTAAACACACGCAATAATATGCTCTTACATGCTAATAAAAAAAAACTCGACAGGATTTTGAAGAGGGCGAAACCAGAAATGGAGAGAATGTGACCATGCCAACTTCTGCCCATTTACAAATCCTAATCCTGCACCTGAAGACTGCTGTAATTGTTCAATCAAGGTACCTGTGCTGGAATACGGTTTCCACTGTCATCATACACCTTGGCCATTGGGAACATCACTGTAACATTGATGAATGTAGTGATATTCCAAGCCAGTGGGTTATACACTAGGATATGTTGTTGAAGGTCCTGAGAGGTGCCTGGTAAAGCAGAACACATTTGAAAATATGTATATACAGTAACAAGCATCAATATAATAAGCAGTCCTTATTTAACAGTGCTGTATGAACCGATTGAACAATGTGAGGTCACTAGCACTGTTACCCAACAAATTCCCCAAGGGTTTATGTTATGCCTATAATAATTCCAGAGATAAAAGCAATGAATTGTGTCGGCAATCCAAAAAACAGCACAGCCTCAAGGGAGGGAAATTAAATATCTGAAATACTTTTATTTCATTTAATGTGTTATAACTCACTCTTGCTCTTGACTTCCAGGTTGCCAGGGTATGGCGAGTTTTTCCTTGATAAAAGGAATAATGCAGCCATTAACTCCTTAACGCCCATTATTCCTTGAGTCAGATGGTCTAAGTACATATTTCGAACTTTGGGCGACTCGGTTCCTGTAATACCATCATGATGTTGTACCTCACAATAAAAAAAAAAATGCTATTTAAGCATAAACATTGATGAATAATCATCCCCTCCTTTTTTTGTTAGAACTTTATACCCCATATATTTTTTAAATAATGAAACAGAAAACAATACACTAGTATTGTTTTATTATTTTATTAACTAGTCTGATTCCTCAAAAAAAAAGATATACAGTACTGTGCAAAAGTTTTAGGCAGGTGTGAAAAAATGCTGTAAAGTAAGAATGCTGTCAAAAATAGACATGTTAATAGATTATATTTATCAATTAACTAAATGCAAAGTGAGTGAACAGAAGAAAAATCTAAATCAAATCCATATTTGGTGTGACCACCCTTTGCCTTCAAAACAGCATCAAGCATCAATTCTTCTAGGTACACTTGCACACAGTTTTTGAAGGAACTCGGCAAGTAGGTTGGCCCAAACATCTTGGAGAACTAACCACAGTTCTTCTGTAGATTTAGGCAGCCTCAGTTGCTTCTCTCTCTTCATGTAATCCCAGACAGACTCGATGATGTTGAGATCAGGGCTCTGTGGGGGCCATACCATCACTTCCAGGACTCCTTGTTCTTCTTTACGCTGAAGATAGTTCTTAATGACTTTCGCTGTATGTTTGGGGTCGTTGTCATGCTGCAGAATAAATTTGGGGCCAATCAGATGCCTACCTGATGGTATTGCATGATGGATAAGTATCTGCCTGTACTTCTCAGCATTGAGGAGACCATTAATTCTGACCAAATCCCCAACTCCATTTGCAGAAATGTAGCCCCAAACTTGCAAGGATCCTCCACCATGCTTCACTGTTGCCTGCAGACACTCATTCGTATACGCTCTCCAGCCCTTCGGCGAACAAACTGCCTTCTGCTACAGCCAAATATTTCAAATTTTGACTCATCAGTCCAGAGCACCTGCTGCCATTTTTCTGCACCACAGTTCCTGTGTTTTCGTGCATAGTTGAGTCGCTTGGCCTTGTTTCCACGTCGGAGGTTTGGCTTTTTGGCTGCAAGTCTTCCATGAAGGCCACTTCTGACCAGACTTCTCCGGACAGTAGATGGGTGTACCAGGGTCCCACTGTTTTCTGCCAGTTCTGAGCTGATGGCACTGCTGGACATCTTCCGATTGCGAAGGGAAGTAAGCATGATGTGTCTTTCATCTGCTGCAGTAAGTTTCCTTGGCCGACCACTGCATCTACGGTCCTCAACGCTATGCGCGTTTCTTTGTGCTTCTTCAAAAGAGCTTGGACAGCACATCTGGAAACCCCTGTCTGCCTTGAAATTTCTGCCTGGGAGAGACCTTGCTGATGCAGTATAACTACCTCGTGTCTTGTTGCTGTGCTCAGTCTTGCCATGGTGTATGACTTTTGACAGTAAACTGTCTTCAGCAACCTCACCTTGTTAGCTGAGTTTGGCTGTTCCTCACCCAGTTTTATTCCTCCTACACAACTGTTTCTGTTTCAGTTAATGATTGTGTTTCAGCCTACATATTGACTTGATGATCATTAGCACCTGTTTAGTATAATTGTTTAATCATACACCTGACTATATGCCTACAAAATCCCTGACTTTGTGCAAGTGTGCCTAAAAGAATTGATGCTGTTTTGAAGGCAAAGGGTTGTCACACCAAATATGGATTTGATTTAGATTTTTCTTCTGTTCACTCACTTTGCATTTAGTTAATTGATAAATATAATCTATTAACATGTCTATTTTTGAAAGCATTCTTACTTTACAACATTTTTTCACACCTGCCTAAAACTTTTGCACAGTACTGTATATATTTTTGTTTAGCTTTTTTCCACCAATTTCATCCATTTTTTACGTTAGGAAAGCATGTGTATTGAAATGTATTGAATGATAAAAAAAATAAAAATGCAAAACACGAATTCCACATTTGGGGCCGGTTGAGAATCAATGCCTTGTGAGATTTGTGAGGTTTAGGCAGCTTTACCTCTGAGACTGCCCAGCGGAGGTCCCGGAGGTGCTTCAGAGCCCACTCTTTGGGGATGGGGCCGCTTGGGTACATCACTGCATACTGTGTGAACAGGGACTCTCCAGCATAGAGAAGAGAACTCGCTCTCCTTGCAATGCCCTTCAGAACATTCCGAGAGGCAAAAAATCCAGCCCACGCCTGAAAAGGCTCTAAACAACATAAAAACATAAAATTACAAATAATACTAGAATTAACTGGATCCACTAAAGGAGATTACAACATTATCATTTAGTTGTTGCACAACTCCTGTAAGGCAAATTAATTAACACAAACTTCTTGACTGCCTTTGCCTCAGATCAACTGTGCAAACCTACCAGCAAAATCAGCAGGGCCATATGACCTCCTTATTTCAAATTAATTTAAGAAAATACAGCAAAAGTGTTTGATTGATATGCATAAAAAAACAAAAAAACTATAACACATAATGTACTCCCTACTGTACATACAAAGCTGTAATTCCATTTTTGGTGATTTAAATGTCTCTTAAAATATTATTATTTACAATTGGGTGTTTTTCTTATGATAACACTAATACGAAATGTAGGAAACCTATTGAACAAAAATGAAAAAAGCACCCACGAGTGGAATATGGTAGGAAGTCCTGGTTGTCCCTCACTTCCCAGGAGAGGTTTGCAGTGTGAACAGCCTGGAAGTATTCACTCAGGGTTGCGTACTGCACCGTGACCCCCAACTCATCCGAGTGCCTGTTAATGTGATCCATAAGGGGGTCCATGTTTTCAAACTGAACCGAGGAATTAAAGAACTGCTTGTCACATCCCTGTTATTACAGTAAAGAAAAAAGAACTTTGTAAAAATTAAGAACAGTCCGAAACATCATCTCAACAAATTCTAAAATCCACAAAGAATTGCACTGCAGCTCTGTGCTTCTGCTGTGTACAACTTCATGTATGCTGGTCTTTCAGAATCACAACAGAAGTTTCAAACGTCAAAGTATGAAACCCCTCCGAGCAGTAGTTATGTGTCTAATATCCTTCCCAAATTAATTCCTAAAGTGCACAGGAAGAATGAACACAGAGACAGCCTTTTATCAGAACGCAAGCGGCACAGTGCTTTAAAGGGTTTCAAAAGGTATATTTCTGGCCGTGAAGGGTTTCACATTTGATCAGTGAAGTTTAGCTTTGTAAATAACACAAAGAACTTCACCAGATCCAATATCCTGATATACCCTGGGCAACAAACCTGAGTGGGTGCGGTTCATTCACATTTGGTGGCAGCGTGTGTGGGCGCCCCTACGACCCGAAAAAAAAAAAAAATGGATTTAAAAGAATTGATCGAGAGGATCAATAAGGACACTGCGGCTCAAGAGGAGCAGATGAAGAAGATGGTGAGGCAGAGACAGGAGCAGGGGTTGGTCCCGTTGATAATATAGGAGCGGGAGCCGACCGAACTGTAGCTGCTCTGCTGCTCCAAAAGTGGGAGCAGGCGGGAGAAATCAGCGCTGGCTCCTGAGCCAGAGCCAGCACCGGAGATACCTGTGCCGGAATCAGAGCAGTCTGTCCCGGCTCTAGAACCGGCAGTGCCCGAGCTGCAGCTGTCTGAGGAAGAGGAGCTTAAGTGCCCAGATCCACCACAGCCCCGACCTCCATCCCTGCAATGCAGTCCGTCGCTGATGGGTATGGTCCCTTGGCCCTTGATCCTGGGAACCCTGCCGGTCTGCCCAGACCTCCCGACGCTAGACCTGGAACCCAGGAGCCTACACCATCGGCCACAGCTCTACACCTGGTTCCCCACTCCGCTCTCCCCAATCACCCAGACGTCGCTGTTGCTCCCCCTGTTCGCTGCTTCGCTTCCCCTGGGTGATCGGACATCGCTACGCCGGTCCCCATGTGAAGACCTCTGCCCGCTGCTGCAGTCTCCGGTGTCCCGGCCGTCACTGCAGTCGGCCCTGTCATCCCGGTGGGGTCCCGTGTCGTCGGGTCGCGGTCCCTCCCTGGAAGCGCCGGAGGGACCGACCCACCCTCAAGCCCACCCGTGGAAGAGGGCGAAGATTACAGAAATCGGACTTGAGGATGGGTGGTCTTTTAAGGGTGGAGGGAGGTGGCCGTCGAATGGCCGGTGTCTTGAAAAGACAAGGGGGGGGATGTGTAAGACAGCAGGGAGAGGGTTAATTCCTCCCTGCATAAAACATGTGTGTATGCACATTTTGTTTAATTAATTTGTTAATTATTTTATTGGTTAATTGTTCTGGCAGTTGGCCTTGTTATTGTAAATTGAGGCCAGCTGCCAGGTATAAAAAGAAAGCAGTCAGTCTGCTCAGGGCTGTTGTATGAAGAGCCCGCTTGCGAGTGCGTGCAGGCGTACATGAAAAAGGTAGCGTGGAAAACCTGTGTGTTTTGTTTGTTTATTTTGTGTGGCAGGTAAACGGCTTAGCCATCCTGCGAGTGAGTCAGGGATCTGCCTGTTTAGTAAGTGCTCCAAAAAGGAGCTAAGTGTGTGGTCCAGTGGTTAAAGAAAAGGGCTTGTAAGCAGGAGGTCCCCGGTTCAAATCCCACCTCAACCACTGACTCATTGTGTGACCCTGAGCAATTCATTTAACCTCCTTGTGCTCCGTCTTTCGGGTGAGATGTAATTGTAAGTGACTCTGCAGCTGATGCATAGTTAACACACCCTAGTCTCTGTAAGTCGTCTTGGATAAAGGCGTCTGCTAAATAAACAAATAATAATATTTTTGTTGTGTTTATTAAAAATAGCACATCAGCGCTTTGAAAAATCAATTTCTTGTGTCTGGGTCAGTATTTTTAAAGGGGCAACGAACCCGAGTCGGTGCGGTTCATTCACTATATATATATATATATATATATATATTTTACAATATCTTACCCATGGCCAGAGAACATGGTTGGTTCTGAACCAGGCTGCTCTCTCTTTGATATTGTCTGCCATGGTCTTTGCGTATAAATGAAGGCTTTCACCGGACACAGGCAGACTCATATTGGGATAAATGCCATCCTCAGGTGGGCTGGGAAAGAGGGCCACTCCATTCCAGTAGAAGCCTGACCTAAAATAATTGGAACCACAATATTATTTAGGTATTCCCATGTAGATTTCTCAGTGTTTACATTTTTGTTTTCAATGAAGAAATATGTAGCACACTTGTTTCTGTGTGGTCTTTTTAGGATTATTTGCATACAAATGTGTTAATGCACACTGTATCTGAAATAGCAACACAGCGGCCGCACACCATGCGAAGCATGTGGACTTGCGAGAGCTACACTTGTGTTCTTTTCTGAAAAGAGACTAACACTGGATAGTAGACTGCTCGTTCCAAAATGCATGTACTGCTAGTGACAACCACACAGTCTGGGCATACAGCTAAACTCATTATGCAAGCCTATAGCATGCAATAAATAACAGCACTGTACAGCTAAAGGTGCTCAAGCACTCTAAGGAGATTTGCAGAATGCAAACACGTGGGGAGAACCGACAACAAGATAAGTGTCCAGTTCAAACCAGCAATATTTTTTGCACTTAGCACTAGATTTTATGCATTCAGCACTAGGTTTTATACACACAACACTGCTTACACTGCACATAAATCAGCAGGTTATAGTCCCCAGGTGATTGGCACACGGCCAGGACTGGGGAGGAGAAACCCAGTCTGGGCTTTGCTATATAAATGTAATGCATCTATTCTTCTATGGAAAAAAAAAACTCTTGTTCTGTGCTTGGAAAGGGGATCCCCTGCATATATTGAATAAACAAGTATCTTTTTGAAGAACTAAAGACTGTCTGTTTTTTTGACATACTTTTGGAATCATAACTCACGACAAACGGATGTAATGTTATATGCAAATCTCACTCCACTTTGCAATATTACTTCACTACTCAACAAGATTTGAGCTGGCTTCTTTAAGTCCAAAAGGGAGAGACTCAAGCAAAAGAAGAGAAGACCCACCGGTTAGAGAAGGGAAGATACGACGGAGTGCAATAGCTGAACTGGTCCATTGTATGAGTGAAGATGTCTTGCTGTTGGCCTAATGATGGGGAACCCCTCCACACAAATTGCAGCTTCTGTTTTAAAAACACAAAATATGCTTTACCACACCTGGGGCTTACAATGCTTACCACTGCTTTACTATGTTTTCACTACACTTTATTATGATACAATTTAATAAGGCATTAGTTATGAAACATCATAAGATATGCAGTCCTACACTTAAAACCTGAAAACTAGCAAGCCTTTACTAAAGATAAGTCATTGTCACTTAAACTGGGAGATGCAGCTTTTATAAATCCAGAATACATGTCAAGGAAGCCATGTGCATACTAAATGAATCATACGAGGGCCAGCAAAGCCACCAGATATTGCATGTTTTTTTTTGCCCAATATGTGTATATAACAGCTTTTCTCTTCACTTTTACCTTATTCTGCTGCATGTCATCTTTGAGGTCGTAGTCAATGCGGGAGATGAGATGAGCGTTGAATCCAGCAAGTGCAAATACAACTGGTGTGGTAGCAGAGGCTCCAAAGGGATCCACATGCCAAGAGTACTGAGGTCTTACTCCAAAAGTCTCATACAGGAAACCATGGCCCTCTGGAACACATGGATAGATTGTTTTAATAACTTTAAAAACAAAGATTATGAGGTTAAACATAAGACACTATGGGGTTGTTTTGATCAACCATTATCCCGCTAGAATAGGCCATAGATTGTTTTTAGAGCATTATAAAGCATTCGGTCAATCAACCTAGACTGCATTCCTGGTTACCCTGGGATTTGCAATACAAATAAGTGGTAGATGCAATCCACAGGGGTTCCCTGCTGCTCTAAAATGTAGCTATGGTTTATGCCCTGACAGTGTATGTTGCTCAGTCCCTGAGACAGTGTAAATCAGTTTTACCTGCATTCATTTTTTATTTTTTTATTAAAGATATAAAGATATAAACTGCAATTAAATGTGTCCCCCAAAGTCAACTTTAGTGTACAGTTTTACATTGTATTGTAGATTTGTTTAGCCTACAACACTCTACTCTGATCAGTTTGTAGTGACTGATGTTCAGTCAGGCAGTGTTAAAAAGTGATGAAAAACCCAAAAGAGCAGTAAACCAAGCTGCCTGTTAACTTTGTCTTTGGAAACTGTACAGTTACTCTAAAACAGGGCGAATTTCAAGAAAAAAATATTTAAGCCCAAAGTTTACCGGTGAGCTGCAAAATCTGGTCATCAAGTTCCGTTACTGCTTCATCATGCATCACCTGACCACCTATAATGAACTCCAGACGTCCTTCTTTAAGTAAACTGCGTACCTGAAGTACATGATACAGTTCAGTATTAAATAAGTCTTAATTCAGGAGATACAATAGGTTTTAAACTACTGAGTATATACAGTATGGCTTAGTAGCAAAATACAGTACAGTAAACACTAGATGTCACGGATAATGAAAACCACTTCACAGGATTCTGCACTGTATAAGACAACATTAAATTCAAGACTTTTGTTACTGAAAGTCTGCTGTTTTGGCTTGAATACAATTTGTTGTTCATGATATGTTTAGACAGTTTTTAGAAGACAATAGCAGTTTATGTATTGGGCTCATCACTACTTGTTACTTATTATTGACAGGAAGCTTCGGTATTTTGAATTTGCTGGAAAGGCCAACCTGCAGTTTCTGTGTATACGTAGCAACAGAATCCCACCACAATCTAAAGAACTCCTGCTCCACTGCAATAAATTTGCGCTGTCTCCCCTTCAGTAGTTCCTCGGTCACAGTGGTGTACACATTCGCTGCATATGCCTGCATGCTTTCCTGTCAGGGGATATGATTAGTAAAAAAAAAAAAAAAAAAAAAAAAAAGATTGTTTTGAATAGCTCATTTTTATAATACAACTGTCCAAAAGACTTTCTTGTCAATCAAAGCGAAATAGCAATAACCCTTAGCTAGGATGACCAGATTTCCAAAGTAGAGCCCTGACACAGATTAAAAAGAGTTTTAAAACTCCAGTATACAGTGTTTTTTTTGTTTTTGTTTTTTGTTTTTAATATGCTAATATAGTGCTTTTTATCAGAATTACTGTTTACAATATCAGCACTTTCCATTTCCAGTTCATGGCCATGTTTAACTACATGTTATGACCTTTTGCTATTTTTACCCATAATTTCATTTATCATAGTAACTTACATGACAAATATTTTCTGGAAACATATTTTAATATGATTGGCGATTGTTTACTTAATTAACGTAAGGAGTGCTATTTGGCACTGTTGCAAACCAGGACTATTTGAAGTTTCGGGCTGTTAGAAAGAATCCCATAATGCCATTTCCCTTTGGTTTTCTAACAGTTGTATAGTATGTGTTGTTGTGTCTCCTCTTTGGATTGACATTTAAATACGTTGAATTTGCTCAAGATGTTGAAGACGGGTGCGTTTCTGTAGCACAGATTTCCGCAGTTCTGTACAGATCTTCACAGTTCACAGCAAGGGATGCTGTGGGGCGTCACGAAGCTCCACCCTTAAAATCCAGCACAGCCCAGCACAGCTTTGAAAAGTAGCTGTGGCAGCATAGATATAGCGTGCGTTCACGGAGATAATTCTGCGCACACTCTGACCAATTTAGCCAATGATCTTCTAAGAATGATCTCCGTGAACGCACCCATTGTCTAAATTGGTCAGACTCTGTACAGAATCTGCGCAGAATGATCTCCATGAACGCACCCATATAACACTAGATAGGACATTACGTCATTTGGGTAGATAAAGAGAGACGCCATCTTGCCTAGGTATAAGTGCAGTCATCTATGAATGCAGTTTTTAAAACCATTTCACATCTACAGGTCTGTACGAGGTCTCGTTTTCATTTTTATTTTTTCATATTGTGTCTTTTAACGGTTAGCAGTGTGTTATGCCTCATAAAATACAAACCTTATTTATGTCGTTTTACTATGTGCAAGTAATATATTTTGTATTTTAATTAAATTATTGAGTTATAAAATTTACATTTTAGGGCGACAATTTTACGCGCCATGTCTGTGAAAGTAAGTAGTTTATGAGTGTTTTTCCTTTAAAAATAAACAAAAAAAACACATTAATTAGACCTGTCTGTTCTCTTTCCAGTTTTATGAATGGTTTGATTACGTTCTTTAATAAAGACTTTATCCGACATCGACATGCCTGCGTATTGATTGAGCAGCTAAACTGTGTCAAGAGGTCCCCGAAGACTCGTTGAGGAGAGGGCTTAGGGTTAGGGTTAGGGTTAAGAAGTCCCCGAAGACTCGTTGAGGAGGGGGCTCACCATTCACGGGTAACAAATAATATTACGACTAGATATATTTACATTCTTTAGTTCTTTATTTATCTGAATATATGTTTTCGAATATGTTTTAGATAATGAAGATCGGTTCAAGCGGTACAGTAATTCCTGAATGACCTTTTTTTTACAACAATATATTATTATTATTATTATTATTATTATTATTATTATTATTATTATTATTATTATTATTAATTTCTTTGCAGACGCCCTTATCCAGGGCGACTTGCAGCTGTTACAACATACATACAGTATTTTAAAGAATTACAGTATAAATAAGAGCAAGTACGATAATAACCTCAGACCTCATCAAGTACAATACACAATAACTTTAATCCTAGTAGGAGCAAGTACAAGATAAAGTAAGGGTTAAATTAAATTAAGGGGCAGATAATATGGCAATAGTTACATCAGGGTTAGATAAGCGTGTTACAAATGTTGCAGATACAGTTAAGTTAATGCAGTTTAAGTGCAGGATTAAATATAGGTATAATAAGGAACAATAGTGTGTCTGTCTGTCTGTCTATCTATCTATCTATCTATCTATCTATCTATCTATCTATCTATCTATCTATCTATCTATATAGACAATTGAGTCAGTTGAAACGTATAGGTTAGTACAACGCTGTGTCATATTAAGAGTAATCCTTTTAAAAGAAATCAATGGAGAATCGCTGTCCGTCGACAGGCTTCTGACAAAAAACTCTGGGAACCGAAAACATACAGTGTTTTGTGCCGCAAGCATTTCAAAAGAAGATCTGTTTGACAGAACTGGACAAACAGTTTGACTGAGGGATCATGCTGTACCCACGGAATTTGACTTTACAGGACATAAGAATATAGGTGTTGTTTTAATTTATAATCTAGCCTCTGTGCTGAAAATGATGACTCTAGACTGGCTATAGCTAATTCATCTGAGTATTGTTTGCTTGATTCTAGAGTTTGCAGCAGAAGCCACAGAGGGTTCGCAAGCAGAGAGACTGTGAAGTCACAGTAACAGCTCCTAATGAGAATGTCGCATCCACTGTGTATCTGATAAAAATGTTATGGTTCCAACTTTCCAGTTCCGTGGTTGTTTGTGTTCCTTTTCTACGTTATGTGCACACTGGCTTTTAAAACTTGTGCATTTATGCATTTGGTTTGGTAATTTTACTTTTCTATCTCACATGCACATTTTACACATTTACTTTTAAAGTTTACTGCACTGTTTACTTTTGTTTTTACACACCTGAAGAAGGGCTTTTAACCAAAACGTCCTGAAATAAGTCCATTATTTTATAATCATTTAAATGTTTGTGTACATTAACTTTTTTTTAATTCGACCTTCATTTCTGTACACTATAGTTCAACCTCTTCTCAAATGCGGTATAATTTATATATGTACCGTACATAGTTTTAATTTTCCATTTACAGTGTTAAAGCATAATTGCGACTTCATAATGCGACTGAGTGTGTTAAAATGTGTTTAAAGTCATGTACATTGCCTTGGATAAAGCTGTCTGCAAAATAGCTGTAATAATTGTGTTCAATTTCCTATTACTCTTCTATTAAAATCTGCTACATTTTCTTTCTCTATTGCCTTAAATAAAATTTCTAACATGGTAATGAACCGTATTCATTTTTTTTTTTCTTGTGTAAAACCGCAGTTTGTATTCATCATTAGAAATAGCCTATATTTGGTGTTTGTGTCTGTATATTCCCGTCAATCGTGAGGGCAACGTGAAGTCAGTAGGCTATACACATGTTCAAAAGTGATTTATGTCTGACAAGGTAAAATAATAACAGGCAATGATGATGACAAGTACGACAATGCATATTTTTCATTTAATATAACTGGAAAATCCGATTTACACTTAATCGGATAATACAGTAATTTCAATGACAGCGTGTTTTTTTTATTTAACAATCAAAACAAATATGTTTTTATAAATCAATATTTTCACGTAGTATTTGTATTTATAATATATTACAGTTATAAATAAAAGTATAAACAACAATTAAACACCTACTTTGTATCCCCGTTTTTATCTGTTGCCTTACAGGGAATGTACTGGCCCTAGGCAACATGGCCGCCGGTTTGATACTGCCACCAAAGATAATCTTTTTAAATAAAATATCTTTGCTGCCACTCAGAGAGCTTGTATAGGCGTGTCATCTCTAATATTTCTATGGGCGTGTTCTCGGATCCCAAAGCAAGCTGCGCTTGCTCTGCGTGGCTGCTCTCCGTTCGACGTCACACGCAGCGACTAGAGAAACGCCTTCCCAGAGCTTGCTGCGCGTGGCTGCTCTCTGTTTGACGTCGTTGCTACTAGTAACGCCTTCTACAAACCTTTGGGTAACTTACTTGCAACATCACCTATTTATACTCCAGTTGCATAATTAATGATTTATTCTTTTTGTTTGATGTATATAATTAAACGTAATTGCATTTAATTATTCACAATGTATCACACATGGGGATTGCATTCATTTGCAGTCCATTTTAACTTATTTTTAAATGTCCTATAGTTAGTTTCTGGATTATCAGACTATACAGTGTCAGTATGATGTAATTGTTGACCATTAACTTTATTGTAACACTATAAATTACTTTTCATGGATAAGTACATTATGTTTAATTTACTATGAATTACTATTTTATATTGATTAATTCATGTCAAATTCATGATGAATTACGTATGAACTAATTCATCAGCATGATAAAATAGGAATTCAGGATTAATACACTTCTAATTCTAATAATGTAATTCCGTGTCTGCAATTCATCATGAATTACATATGAACAGACACTTATTTTAAAGTGTTACCATTATTTATAACGTTATAATCCAGAAACGAACTATAGGACGTTTAAAAATTAAAAGCAAGTCATAATGGACTGCGAATGTAATCCCCATGTGTGATACATTGTGAGAAATAATTAAATGTAATTACGTTTCATTACATACAACAAACAAATAGAATAAGTCATTAATTATGCAACTAGAGTATAAATAGCACTTAATATTACTGTACATGCCACTATGCACCATCCTCTATTCAACATCACACCCAGTTTGAGGTTGCAAAGCCCTCACAGTGCGCTAATATGCAGGAAAAGAAGGGTGTGTGTGTATTCACGACATAGCCTGTGAATGCCTACTTGTGCCACTCGGCAAAGTCTTTATGTTGAAGAGAAATGCTCAAGCTTTAAAATGATACCCTAATTAATTGAGGTGGCACATCCAGACTATCTATGTGATTCCCCCTTAGAATGTGAGTTAATATTCAATGCGTAACTGTGCGAATTCAATTAGTAACTAACTTCAGCCTCGAATCGGGAATAAGTAACTAACTTAAGACCGGTCCTTGTGTAAAGCTCGGAGCCCCGTTTTGGGTTCCAACTAAAGTTAGCTGTGATTGGCTGAACGTGTCGACAGACAGCAAGAGCAAGCTCCGAGTTCCTTCATGGAAGTGGAGCAAAAGTACACAGCTCAAATAAAATCTTGCTTACCCTAGCGTAAACTGAATTTCAATTTAAGGGAAGCTGTGTGTTTTTTGTACACAGCTCAAATAAAGAACTTCCGCACCTTGGGTAAATTGAATTTCAATTGAAGGTATGCTGTGTTGTTGTTAATAGATTATTTTTTGTTAGTAGACGATTGCATTATATTTACTTATGTTACTTAACCTCACATAGATAATGGCAATGGCGCAGTCATTGTATACAGGAAGTCACGTGTGTGTTTGTTATGATTTCCTATATTCACGTGACCTCTCATATGACAAGTATATAGTTATTTTATAAAAGCTGTAACAAAAATGTTTAGTACATTACAGTATTTAAAAATGCCAGTTTTACGGTTGTTCGCTTGTGGAGTACAGTAAATTCTCCTAATTATCAACGGATTTTGAATGTTTACACTGCCGTTTGATACATGAATTGAACATGAATTCCGAAACACACTATGCCAAACATTAAAAAAAATAATACCTGCACTGTGTAGACCCAGCCCACGTCCATGTGACTGTGCGGGATGACAAACGTTTGGATTGTGCCCGGTTCATCTTTACCTAAAGTGATCTGCAACACAGATAATAAAACACAAAAAATCAACATTTCTGTCATATACAGTACTATACTTCCATATTACAGTCCACTTCCTTGGTGAACCCACTCAACAGCGACACCAACTACAGAGAGAGGAAGAGAACAAACTACAAAACCCCTCCCATTGAAACTACTGAGCACTGTATTGTACAGAAAAAAATAAATAAAAAATCAACTGATCCCAAAAGTAAAGATTGTATTTTTTAATATAAATAAAATATTTTAAAAAGACGATCTCAATTACGTTTATTATTATTATTATTATTATTATTATTATTATTATTATTATTATTATTATTATTATTATTATTTGTATCTAGCCAGGATCTCTGACCAAATGGTACATACATGTACGAAACAGTCAAGCTAAACAAGCTATGGTACATATAATTCATGAGTTGCATAAAGTTTAACTGAAAATTACAAAAAAATATATGTTTTTTAAAAGTACGTTTGTGTCAGCTGCCATGAGTGAATACATCTTTTCTGTGGCCATGTGTAAAATGTGGATTTTTTTTTTTTTTTAAATTTAGTTCCAAATATAACAGCATTTTCAGTTCAAAGGGCCATTGTTCACGAGTAGCGCGGGAAAGTATGCAAACCCGACTGCAGAAACATATTAGGAGATGAAAGGCAACACGTCTTGTTTATTAAGACCACCGTACTGAAAGGTTCCGTAATTGATTTCCCAGGTTTAGTTTGTAGCGCTGCAACTCAATTAGATTTTGACCATCAATGGCCGCAGTCAGAATCTCCGCCCATCACCAATGTAACAGTCACGGTGAAACAACCAACAGCTTGAAGTTCAGAAAGATCTCCTGTACAGATAGATCTTTGGTTATATATTTGAAGTTGTCAGTAATGTTTCTAATTCTGAAACTTGTAATGACTGAGGAAACTTACAGTAAATAACAAAATGTCAGGTAAGTAGTGCACATATTATTTTAAAATTATCCAAATATACCTCGAGCTGCTTATTTATTATCTGTTTTTATTTTATGTGTTATTTTATTCATGTAGGAGTTGGGGTTTTCAAGGAAGAAGCACAGTGGTGTTTGGCTCAAATAAACGGAACTACAGAACTGAAAGTCTCTGAAGGTAGGACAATAGTGTTTTACATTTTGTCAGCCAAAGTTGCGTCATTGACTGTATTTTTTCCAGCAATCAGTAACTTTGACTTGTTTAGTCAGTTTTCAAAACCTAATATTTATAATTGCAAAATAAATAACAATAATAAATAAAAAATAAATAAATAAAAAGTGCAATTCAGTTTACTTTTACCAGAAACACAACAATTTAGGCTGGTGTCAGTCAATTTAGAGAATTAATAATTCTACACTGTTTTTAATTAACCCTTTTAAGGGTATCGACTGTTTATTTCTATAATTAATTTCTTAGTGTAATTAAGACACCATTTACGATTGTAAGAAACAGTACCTTTTCTTGTTTACGCAGTTTTAACAAACGACGCCAATCTACAGTCTGTCTTTTAACACAGGTATGCAAGTTACACGATTTTTTTTTTTGCCTTGTATTAATTGTTGGTGGTTCTGTCAAGTGAATATTGGTATTCTGGTAGTTCCTTTTTACATACATGATATTAAGGCTACTGGTCTGTATATATTCAGGTACATTCAATTGACATTGAGCAATAGTTTTAATAATGTTTGTCCTGTAAACATTTTTCAAATACTGGTGAATAGCAGAACTAACTACAGAGAATAAGATGCCCCAGGCCTGGTATCATGCTCCAGTTGTGTTCCACAAATTATTGTGGAATTATTGATTTGAGAATCCTTGTCATCTTTTTTCCCCCTTTTTTCCTAGTTGTAAGCCTTTCCATTTGTCTATTTTAGTTTGTATTCAGGCCTTTATTCAGTAGTCAAAATCTGTTTGTTACAAGAACAAAAAAAATGCATTTAAAAATTGCATAAGCTTTTTATGTTGTGCAAATGAATGCTTTTCATCTTCTCTTGCTTTCATGGTGAGGATAATGGTGTCCTTTAGTTGCATATCTTGAAAGGAATGCACTCTATTTATCTATCATGGTGTGAATCTGAATTGCCAATGAAACTATTAATATAATGAACATATTAAAATGGTGGCGGGGGGAAGTGTCAGGTGTACTTCTTTGAGATAATGTCATAGGGTCATTCCATACCAACTCAACCACAGCTGTTGCCCGACCACCTCTGATTTTGCTAAAAAAAACATTCACCTGCTGGTTTCTGGCCTGCTGGGTTCAGAAATGCTAATCAATATTATTATTTATTTACTTTTTTTTAAAATTTCCCCATTCGAGCTATGACCTGGCAAATGTCAACCTAAAGTGAAAAAGTGACCCTGACCAGAAAAATCAACCTCTGGGCTCAACTTAGATGTTACCAAGAACCTTGTTCGACTCGTAACGAATAGGGCTTTGGAGAAAAAAATACCAGGAGCACCTAACTCATTTTTGGAAAGTTGTCAGACGAGGGGTAAGTGACGAGTTTTATTCAAACTTCAGCCCTACCCTTTATCCTGTAGGGGATGCGGGTCCTAAAATGTTAGTATTGTTGTAAGCACCTTAGGGACCACTCTTCCAAATTTTGTGAGACACTTTTTCAAGCCCCCCCACTGGTCATTAACCCCCTCTGAAATTTAAAACTTTAGGCCGAAATAACTCACGTGGGGGTGCTCCAAAAACTCACCCAAAGATATTTTTGGACATATGTTGAGGAGATCTACAACAATCAAGCAACATATTTTGGTATCCACGTATTTTGGATTTTTGAAGTTGCATTTGTCATGCATTCGAGCATTGTCCGAACCAAACTAGCATTATTCTTCACATTTTGCATTGTCTGAGGTTAGCTCTAGAGTAAAAAGTGACTAGCTTGGAGCTGAGGGGTTATGAACTTGCATGTGGAACTTAGATTTCTTTGTTACAGTGACACATTTGAAACTACGAAAATCTCAATTAGTTGCGTTTTAAAAACTACAAACTGATAGAAAACACAAAAAATAGATTACCATGGTCAACTTAAGGAACTTGATGGGTTAGCAACTTCCGACATCACTAGAATTTCACGTCTACTACTGGAATCAAACTAAAAATCCCAGTTCTTACTACAAGTGTGTAGCATCAGAGGGGGTCATAATATTCTGTGTATGAAAGTAACAGAATTGAAATATACAGAGGGGAATCTTAAACCATTCTCTGTGTCTGCTTGGTTTCTGGTCACAAACTCCCCCACTGACAAAGAATGCTTTTAAAAAGAGTCATAAATTAATTGCTGAACAAATGGCTTATCGTCACGATCGCTGAATGACAATTCTGGCGTCGCAAGCCAGACAGTTCTGGTTGCTTTGACATCTAAGACAGGAACCAGTCCATCTCATAAATCCAGCTGACAGGGGGCGAAGCCATGGACCAATTGAGAACAATGGGCTGTCTCTGAACAAGAACAACCAATGAGAAACACCCCACGGGGACTCGGGCACAGCCCAAAATAAACAAACTAACCAATCACAGGGTGGAAGTCAGGACAACAAAACCAGCCGCGCGACTTTCAGAAATGAGAGGAGTTTGCCCATGCTGGAGTTTGCCCATGCTGGAGTTTGCCCCACAGAAGGAACAGCGCTCCAGGCAAGAGAAAGAAGTGAGCTCCGTCCGCTAGAAGTGGCTTGGAGTTCGGAGGAACGAAATGGAAACTAAACTGCACTGAAGAAAGTTTCTGAATCATGGCATAATTGCTTGAATTCACGGAAGGCAAGAAAGAGCCAATGTTCTGAAGTGGCTAAAACAGCTTTGAAGAGAGCCGTAGCTCTTTGTATTACGAGAGACTGAAACAGTAAACGGAAGCATAGCCAGCAGCTGGACCTAAGGTCATGTACTATCCGTACAGAAGAATTGCAACAAGAACACTTCTACACACTACATAACTATTCAATTTGCAAAGCATTATCTGAACCTAGTTACGTCTGATCAACGGAACAAGTTGAAAAGAACTATTTGTTTATTGCAAGCCTACGCAATACAATGCATACAGTAAAGTACCGTCTTCATTGGAACTTCAGATCCAGAGCTGCAGTGTTCATCAACCTAGATTGACTTCTTTATATGGAAATCTAAGTATTCAACATATCTAATATTAAATACTTTATGACTCGAGAAAGTAACTGTCGTAAAGTTAGTAAAGTAGCTATCAAGTTAGTAGATAAACTGTTCTAGGAATAGAATATAACTTCCTGTTTTCCAGTGTGTAAGAAATGTATTTTGTTTGTTGAAATGTGCAACTCAAAGGAGTTGCCTCGTAAATGCAGAGAATTTGATCATTGCCCCATTTCTGAGTTAATTTGAATATATAATCAACTGAGGTTGATAACATGTTATTAGTTTGGTACATCATGTCCTAAACTAAATTAACACGGTAAAACTAATTTGCTAAATTAGGTACTGGAATGTTGGATTCCGTTCTGAATGGGAAGTTTAATTAATTTTCATGCATATTGACATGATCGATTACTAAGAGAAATGGGTATTGGAAATACTAATGCAAAGTCGACAATTTGTGTGATAAGCCATATTTAATATTAGTATATTAACCATGTATGCTAATGATGTTATGGTCGTTGTAATCGTTTGACTATAGAATCAATGAACTGTACACTTGACTCATATGCCTAACAAACAGCCTTTCCTTTCTGTAATATTAGATTAGTTGTGCACCCCTTTTTTCTTAAATAAACTGTTTTATATTTCTGACACGTTGTGTCAGTTATTGTCTAAGGGAATCTGAGTTCTACATGATCCCACCAAACTATTAGGGTATGTCTCAGTTAATAACATTTGGAGATTCTTAAACAGAGACTAATTTATATTTAAATAAATTGTATACCTAATTCACTACAAGTATGTAACTACGCAAAAAGGAAAGGATCTTAAACATTTTAAAAGTTGCATCCAGAATGTGTTGGTTAACAACTGCTATAGAAACCACACATCACAATGTTCAGTAATCGTCAAATTTAAAATGATTGCATGTGTGAACTGGAACAGGGAGCAAGATTTTCTTCGCAATGTTCTTCCATTCATTGATCCTCGGGGAACGGTCACTTGAAGGCGTTCGGTCTGGCAGGATGCATAACCTTCACTTGTGCTCCATCATCAGAGACATTCTCAACTTCTCCAGGGAACAGTTTAGTGTCATACAACACCTTCATCCAGTCACCAACTTGTAGATGCAGCTGAGCTGGACCCTCCTGGACAACTGCACCTTTCAACTGTAACCACATGAAATTCCATACTTTGACTGGTAAATGAGACCTTTATCTTGCCTGGGGTATCGGGTACAAAGTGGTGTGCTTCCCTGGAGCTGGTGATGGCTAGGGCTTCATCATACCTGACATTAAGGAGAGGGTGATTCTCTTCAATCTGTTCTTGAGAGACAAACATGACGTGCACACCGGTTATATGTCCTTTTGTCCATTCCTACAGCTGGTTAGGGGCAAGAATGATGTTGATTTGAAGACTAGCTCATGCTGCTCTTGCCATAATAATAATAATAATAATAATAATAATAATAATAATAATAATAACTTTAATTTGATATAGCACCCTTCACACCAAGGTATAGTACCTCCCACATCATCACATCACCATCCCACACCATCACACAGACTTTTTCAGCGTGATGTGGCAAAGTAATACCATTCTGTGATGATACTGAAGTCTTGCTGATGAAAGCTAAGGTTGGCAAAGTTTTTTGTGATTCTTGTATTGCCTAGCAGCTCTGTCACTGAAGTAATGTATATGTTTATAATCCCCGGGTTTGCCCCGCAAATAATAGTCCTGTTTTTATTATACACCCACACAAAACACATACACAAGTCTCTTAGTGTGTGAATTAGTGCTAGTGCTGTAAAATACAGTTTATAGTGATACCAGTGCAGTGCTGTTCCGGGTTTGTGCTGGCCGCTGGCGACAGCTCCGGAACGTGTTAGCTGTCTAGTGAATACAAACAAACAAATAGACAGAACAAGAGAAACACTCACAATTTTCACCAAAAAAAACACCGGTCCTTCCAGGTCACTTCTTAATAACCAAAAATGAAGGACCTGATTGCGAGTCTCCGTCCCCTTTTTACGCTGTCACGCATGACCCCTTGGTAAACCAATGCAGCTGTCTTTACAATCAGCGGCTGCTACATTGTTTACCTTCCGGGTCAATACGTTCTTGCAACGGAGTCTTGCCGCCTTCTATAGTGGCTGACTCCCCGACCCGGGAAAGAACTGTCAGTCCAGCCTGTCAAAAGAACTCTGTCCTCGATGCTTAGTGCCCTCACAGGTCGGCAGGGAGATTTACCACTAAGATTCATTATATTTCTGTCACATACCAATACACTACTAGTATCGTTTTAATAGCAAAACTGTATTTATTTTTAGTATTTCAATTGTGGGGAAACCTCAGTGTTTCTAGAAATATATTTTAAGGGCAATTCTCATCCCTCTCATTATGCCACACTTGCTCTAGCGTTCAACGCTGCCTCGGGACGGTTGTATTAAAGGGATCCAATCCTGGATCCAGGCTCTGATCTGAGTGGAGCTTCCGTGCTCTTTGAAGACTAAAGTCATGCCTTCGTAATTCCATGACTCAGAAGCGACTGAATAATGTTTGCCACACTCATCACTCATGACAACATTGTGGCAACAATCTTTGGATCTTTTAATTGGACATACAAGGGATACAATGTTTTGTAATACTTGTTTGTAACATATTTTATTATTTCAGATAGAATAATCTTCATGCATGCCCCAGCTACAGAAACTGTCGTCGTCCCCCCTCCCCCCACACACTTTTGAAACCAGTTTACGCCACTGCCTGTGGTGATCATGTCAGATGAGCAGGCGTTTCCTGTAAAATGTTACCAGCAAAGAAAACAAAACAAAAAAAAATTACTTTTGGCTTCCTGAACAAAAGATATGTTGGTAAATGTATTCATTCCAGGCCTCTGTGGTGGTTCTTCTACAAAGAGTATATATCATTGGCATTCTAACCAGCAGTGTGGAGTAGCGGTTAGGGCTCTGGACTCTTGGAGGGAGGGTTGTGGGTTCAATCCCAGGAGGGGGACACTGCTGCTGTACCCTTGAGCAAGGTACTTTACCTAGATTGCTCCAGTAAAAACCCAATTAAAATAGTGTAATTGAATGTAAAAATAATGTGATATCTTGTAATAATTGTAAGTTGCCCTGGATAAGGGTGTCAGCTAAGAAATAAATAATAATAATAAAGCAGTTATTTTTTTAGGCTGTGGGTTTTTAAATTGCCAGCAGAGGGCAGTACAGGATGCATTTCGGTGGGGATTTTATTAACGTGTTTTACACGGTTTCTTCTCCAATCCACTTTCCCCTGATGAAGGGGTCCTGTGTAGTCTTGCAGCTCCTGTTTTCATGATTTAAACTACACCAGGTACTAGTTGACAAAACCCAGCAGAACTGGTCTGGTGTATAAATGTGCAACCTGAGATGCCAGGAGCTATTTCAATCTTCAGACTAAAGCAGCTGCATTTGAAAGTAACATGACAGAACTGTAATAAATGGATGTAAGTGGCTCTCTTATTGCATCTCATGCCTGTAGTTTATACAGTGTCCACGTTAGATGCACGGCGTGTCTAGGGTTGTCTCCATATGTTCAAGATACTGTGACATACAAATGTGTGAATAAATTAAAATAATTTCCTTTTGGTTGGTTATAACAAGACATATGTTGGTTGAGTCTTGGTGTTTCAGTATTTATGAACCAGTATCAATTTTTGGAGGTATCAGTAACTCCATGCACAGCTGTTAAACAGGTTAGTTCAATACAGGAGCAATTCTAGTTATGTGATTTTTTTTTTTTTTTTTTGTAAACATTTATTTTTACTATAATAATTTGACAGCATATTTAAGGCATATTGTACACAATTTATATGAAATTATACATATTTTCTATGTTTCTTTGTAAAGAAGTTGCTTTGGTACTGTACAGTGTATGCCAGGCAGGGAGAATTGAAGATCTTATCAAGTCAGTCTGAACGGTAAGATCAGGAATATTTAATCTAACCAGGATTTCAAACAAGGTCTTCTAAGCATCCTGTTTTTATATATTTAAAAATCATGAACATCTGGTTATTTTGTATTTGCTCCTCGCAGTGGTCTGTGTGACCCAATTAGACTGGGCTGTAAAACCCATTAACATAACGATTATGCTTAAAACCTGCACACTAATGAAAAATCCAACATCCAATGCTCCTTGAAGAATCCCCTGCCAAGTATGGCAATTTACACAGCCATGATGCAAACCTGCACTCTCGATTGTGTGAGTCACCCTGCACACCTTTCCCTTTCCCTGGTTTCGAGATGATAATCCATCTTCAGAATATGATATTCTCTGTAACTTATGCCAAGTAACACGGATACCAAGATTCAGGACAATTGGATAAGCAGTTCTCCAGATCCAAGGAAAAACGTGTGAAGTGTGACACACATACAATACCGCCTCCCCTTTTCCCATTATTTTACTGTTTTAGATAGCCATTGTTTTTTAGTCTAGTTCTCCCTGTACAATAGCTCTTGCGTGAAGCAGTTTTTAAATGGGCTTCTTTATTTTTTAAACTTGATAAACACAATACTGAAACACTGTCTTTTTGATATACAACTCATCACTGTGTCAAACGGTTGTGAACTGGACACACCATGAAGCTTTTGCACAGGCTACCTAAATAGACTCCCATAATTACCTGGAATGATTTGAAGTGTCCTGTGAATTGGAGGTTTGAAATATGCCCTTGAAATGGACCACTTGGCCTGCGTTTCTGTAGAGAAGAATGGCAATGGCTGTGGTTAATTCTACATTATTTTCTGCAATATTTGTGCATGGGTTTTACCTACTGCACATGCATCTTTTCAGTTGTTATACTGGTTTCAACCAACCCTTAGTTTCCTGCCTCTCTGTGTGGAAGAAAAAAATATGGGAGCATATTTTATAGTCAATTCTGTAAATGAAGTGAGTAAAATTTAAATGTGACATTTTTCTGATTCTTACTTTCTTTTTAAAAAGCTGAAAAAACCAAAGGTGATAATGAAGCTGTACTACTTTTAAAAAAAAAAAAAATCAAAATGACTAATTGCTGTAGGATTTAATTACAGTCTATATACAAAAAATGACAACCCATTAAAAGCTGCATTGCATTAGCAAGTTTAGATGTTGTTTATCACAAGGATATAATGATTGCAGGTGGGTTGTTTGTTCCTTGACTTGTTGTCCTAGCATTAGTGCATGGTTGAGGTCTGTTGAATTTGAAACATTATTGCTAAATGTTATATTACATATGGCGTGCAAAGTGATGGCGTGCTTGTGAGAAGAAAAATGTTACACAAACCTTGATCAATCGAGTTGTGTTTTCATCGGGCAAATCGAAACAAGCCGCTCTGGAGCAGAGCAGTTTGTTTTCAGAGCAACGCGGCATTTTAAGTGCTGAACTTAAATATTACTGCTTGTTTTTATAAAAAAATAAAAAAATAAAAAAAGTTTCTTTTTTGGCAAGTGGAGAGCATATTGCTCGTTGCTGGGGTTAAACATATACTTGTAGGGAACATTATTGAGCAAGGTGAAGCTAAAGCGACTTCTGTTACCATGGGGACACGAGGAAAACTGTGTGGTGACATGGGTTTTATTGTTTAAATGTTGTTGCTTGTTTTTTCCCCCCATTTCACTTGCATACTGTACCACAATATTTAAAGGATTTCAAAGGAACTTAATCCCAGGCTTCATAAAGGTTAAATGGTTTAATAGATTTTATTTTGCATGTGATTCATTTAAATAAAAATAATTCTAAATTGAATGTGGCTACGTCACAGAATACAATGTGACATGAACAAAGTGTTGATTTTTCATGCACCTGAAAAATGCTAGTTTGGATTTGATAATATTGACAGCTTTATTTTGTTTCTTTTGGCATATACTATAGGGTGCTAAATAGTCCATAGCTATGCATTGTCTTTAGCTTCATATTTTTTTTATTTATCTGGTGTGTAAATAAGGAAAAAAAAATATTGTGCTGAATAAATATCGAATGATTGAATAAAATGGGCCTGCGGTAATTTGAAAATGTACTTAAACAGGTGTATGATGTATTCCGGTGATGCTGCTAAATGAAACGCACTATTATCTAAATGCATATTATGAGATACTCTAGGAGGCGTTAAAGTAGACCGCCCCCTCACTAAAAGTGATTATTGGTGCAACCCCTGCCTGTGTGGTTAGTGTGACACCATAAGCTGTCAATTAGATGTGGAATTCGTGATTATAAATTCAGTTGGCTCCAATAAGAGGGACTGGCATTTAATCACTGAGTAGGTGTAAAGTTAGCAAGGACATTTCATGGATTATCATGGTTTTAACTATCCATGTGACTTGTTTTAGCAATAAGAGATGCAAGGGAGTATTATCCGACACAAAGGACAATATATTAAACTACTTAAAGAGACAGCGGCCCTCATTTGTGTCTAAACCAGTTCAGTGTTCCTATAATGTGGAACGTTTCAATTTGTGATGAGGTTTAACACATTGAAATATGTTTTAAATTTTTTTAATAATGCTACTGTATATCCCAAGGATTAAGGAACTGAGTGCTGGAGTATACATGCTGTTAATATGAGTTTCTGTTCTATTATAACCATGGGATAAACAGCAACAAAGTTTCGTTCACTACCAGTGGTTAAGCAAGGCAAAAAACTGGTGTGCAAAATCTATGCTATACTGCCTGATGCAAGGTAACATCAGTGCAAGCCATAGGAGGAATAAGAATGCCAGCTGCCGAGGAATTGAAAGGGGTTGAATGGAGCTGCATAAGGTTAGGGTTACCATCCAGGGCTTGTATCTGAACAGATACTGCAAAGTTATACCAACTTAGGTTAGAACCTAACGTAGAGCAAGGGTTTTAATGAATGACTGATGTTGCTCCACGATGTTGGGTTATTACCTTGAAAGTCGCTTTCCAGGGCTGTCTGCTGAAAGACACATGCAGTACTTGGATTAGTACAATGAGTTTCTTGACGCATTTGGGACACTTGATGGGTGATGTGTCTTAAACCTGTAGAAAATCTGCAGTGTACTGGGGTTTCAGATCTGGCCTCTAAATCACTGCAGGAAGAGCGATTTAAAAAATAAAATAATACATGGTACTCCTTAAAGAGTAAACTGTTTCAAATGTCATTTGGAGATCTTTTTAAAATCGCCCTTAGATATGTTAGAAGTCATGGTGGTTGCTCCAATACTGCATAATCATTCTTCAAGCCAGCCTTGTTGTGAGCTTGCTTCCAGTTTGCCTGGAGAATGCTATTCAAATAATTTGACCTTTTTGGCTTTTCAGCTCACTTTTGAACTCTGACAGACCCACTTACTTTGTCTATATAAAGGTACACTATATGCCACTAGCAGCATTGAACAATCACATTCATGGGGTTTCCATGCGAGTGTCTCGTGTAAAATGCTTTTTTGGGTTTCCATTCGCTCAGTTTATTTTACTCGAGTAAACCGGGCTTTTCACCCAACATCATACAAATGAATGGGAAAGGTGGGGATTGATATGTAAATTAACTATGCGTAAAGTACTCTTGCTGTTTTTGAAGATTACTAGTGACATTTTGTGAAAATGTGGTTTCCATGCGCAGAGAACAGGTACACTAGTGAATCTAAGCTGCTGTAATAAAGCAAAATACCCTGTCTGCTAGGAGGCTCTGTGTCCAGCCAGTGGTTAAAGAAATGGGCTTGTAACCAGGAGGTCCCCGGTTCAAATCCCACCTCAGCCACTAACTCATTGTGTGACCCTGAGCAAGTCACTTAACCTCCTTGTGCTCCGTCTTTCAGGTGAGACGTGGTTGTAAGTGATGCAGCTGAAGCATAGTTCACACACCCTAGTCTCTGTAAGTCGCCTTGGATAAAGGCGTCTGCTAAATAAACTAATAATAATAATAATAATAATAATCATAATGTGCTTTCCTGCTCTTGACCAAATTGTTTTTCAATTTGAGGAGGCTCGTGCTGTCAGAGATGGTCTCCTTTCTTTTAAGTTGTGTTGGATTTACTGCTGTGTTAAATGTTAATGATGCAAACAAATAAAACACAATCAATACGTTCATTTGCAATTTTATTTGGTCAGTTCTGAGAGGGCATCAACAACTTGGATGATGTTGTGCTGTTTTGGGCGATCGAGCTGGCTTATGACATCCAGTTCACAAACTATATTTATTAACGTGGAGGGCAGACCCGCATTGTCTTTGGACATAGCTGGGATCAAAAAAAGGACGGGAATTAATTCAGTTAAGCAGCTCACTTGCTCTTCGTGTTTAACTTTAGCGTAGTTTTTACAGCAAGGGTATTCTCAAACAGCTGCTTTAATACTATAACAAATGCATAACGCATTTCATGGTAAGTGGGTTTTATACAGAACTGTAAACCCACAAGATATATACAACATGACAGACCAGACATAGCAAAAACAATAATAAAAAAAGGCCGCCTGCATTAGCATTAAGGTGAACTACTCCACTGCTAACCATAAAATCGCCCATCAGCCACTACTTTCTGCCATCTTGGAATCCACAGTAACAACTGACCTGATCCCTTGCAATATTTATAGTTAAGGATTAACACACCCATTAACATTTACACGTGAAATGTGGGTTTCCATGCAAAACTGGGCGTGGTTTTCATGAGTTCATGAGATTTACATGAGTAAATGTGATTTACCCTATTCCTCACTTTGGCTATTTTTTTCGGCAACAAACCTGATTTACCCGAGTAATTCTCCCAAACGTGCACGTGCATCGCCATTTCACGTGTAAATTGACCCGCATGGAAACCCCATGATTGTCAGATGATTTGAATGAAACAAGAAAGGCTGTTCTGTGCCAGGACTTATGTAGACAAGCTTGATACTGGAGGGTCGTGGGTTCGATCCCAGGTGGGGGACATTGCTGCTGTACCTTTGAGCAAGGTACTTTACCTAGATTGCTCCAGTAAAAAATAATGTAATTGTATGTAAAAATAATGTGATATCTTGTAACAATTGTAAGTCGCCCTGGATAAGGATGTCTAAGAAATAATAATAGTCTTTATTCAGACAGAGACAGCACTTCACAGGAAATCTGTTAATGCTTCTTTAACAGGTACACACTTAAACAATGATAGATATACTAATGTGTCGGAAGAAAGACCTATTCAACCAAGCGTGCTAGCCCCCTTTAATGATCCTATGGCAAGCTCTGTAAGATGCTAACATTTCCTCTCTCCCTGTGGTTTGCAGCTCTTACAAAAGAAGGAACTGCGATACAGTGCGAAACTGTAAACAGAATCCACCCCCACCCTTCACCATATTCTGTTACAAAAGAACCCCCCACTGCAGCATGACAATTATTTAGCTCCTTCAAGAATTTAAAAAAAAAAAAAAAAGGTCAGACGCGGCCAGCTCTCTGTGTCCCGCTGTGACGATGCATTAATTCCGCTCCTATGCTTATTGTCGTGGATGTGTTCTGTCTGTTTAACAACATTATTTATTAATTTAGCAGTTGTTACAAAGTACTGTATTACAATACAGCCGCAGGTCTACGTTAAGTTAATATAATAATCATCCTTGTATCACTCAGGTACAGTGCATTATAATAATACTCCTCAAAAAACCTACCCTCGACCCCACCTCCCTCCAGAGCTACCGTCCTGTCTCCCTCCTACCCTTCCTCTCCAAAACCCTCGAGCGGACTGTACACCGCCAGCTCTCTGCTTTCCTGTCCAACCACTCTCTGCTCGACCCTCTCCAATCTGGCTTCCGCTCTGCTCACTCCACTGAAGCCGCCCTCCTGTCTGTCACCAACTCACTAAAGTCTGCCCGAGCTGCCTCTCTCTCCTCTGTCCTAATTCTCCTCGACCTCTCTGCTGCCTTTGACAATGTCGATCACGCTATTCTACTATCCTCTCTTGCTGACCTGGGAATCTCTGGCACTGCTCTGGCCTGGTTCTCCTCCTACCTCTCCAACCGCACTTACCAGGTAACCTGGCGTGGAGCAACCTCCACACCTCGCCCTCTCTCAACAGGAGTCCCCCAAGGGTCAGTCTTGGGTCCTCTCCTGTTCTCTCTCTACACCCACTCCCTGGGCCCCTTCATCGCATCCTATGGTTTCTCATACCATTTCTATGCTGATTGATGCTCAGATTTTCCTCTCCTTCCCCCACCCTCTGACTCCACCATCCCCTCCTGTATCTCTACCTGTCTGTCTGCTATCTCCTCCTGGATGCACTCGCATCACCTCAAACTTAACCTCTCTAAATCTGACCTCCTTTTCTTTCCCTCCTCCTCCCCCTCCTCTGATGTTTCTATCTCTGTTCCTCTGGAATCTACTACACTCTCTCCCTCTTCCTCCGCAAAGAACCTCAGAGTCACCCTGGACCCCTGCCTCTCTTATTCCCAGCACATCTCCACTCTGGCACGCACTTGCTGATTCTTCCTGAGCAACATCCGAAGAATCCGACCCTTCCTCACCAACTACGTCACCCAGCTCCTGGTCCAGGCCCTGGTACTCTCCCGCCTAGACTACTGCAGCTTCCTCCTGGCTGGCCTCCCTGCGTCCGCCACCCGTCCGCTCCAGCTCATCCAGAACTCCGCTGCCTGCCTGGTGTTCTCTCTGCCTCGCTTCTCCCATGCAACTCCACTACTCCGCTTACTCCACTGGCTCCCGATCACCGCTCGCATCCAGTTCAAGACTCTTGTACTAGCCTACAGATGCCTTGACCAGACTGCATCCAGCTACCTCCAGACCCTCATCTCTCCCTACACCCCCACTCGACCTCTCCGCTCCGCCTGCACTAGAAGACTGGCTCTACCTCCTCTAAGCTCCCCTGCTTCCAGAGCCCGCTCCTTTTCCACCCTTGCCCCGCAGTGGTGGAATGACCTTCCTACAGATGTCAGGACTGCCCAGTCCCTGACCACCTTCCAGCGCCTCCTCAAGACTCACCTCTTCAGAAAGCACCTATAGAACTCCTCTGTTCTTCCCCTGGGACACGTATCACCCTTACTTAAATGCGCTTTACTTGCTCTTATCTGCCCCCTATTTTACTGCATTTAATCCTGTACTTCAGAGTACTGTAATCTGCCAAGTGTTTAATCTGTAGTATTTTGTATTTAATCATATCCTGATGTGACTATCGCTGACACTTATCTGCTGTATTATTGAATTGTATTTTGTCACACTTGTACTTGCTTGAACCAAAGTCATTGTATTTATCTTGCTCTTAATTGTATTATTACTTGTACTATGATACTTGAAATGTATTTGCTTACGATTGTAAGTCACCCTGGATAAGGGCGTCTGCTAAGAAATAAATAATAATAATAATAATAATAATAATAATAATTCACACACAATTTGTTTCACTTGGGGGGTGCATCCATTGATATAGATATATTCATGCAGAAAACATCATAACACTGAGACACATTTGATACAAGTAGAGCACGCCTCAGTGCTTTTTTTTAATGGTCTATTATTTACTTTTGTATTACAGATTATTCCATTTCGAATACTTCGTTGGAAAAAGCAATATGAAAAATGGGAAAACAAGCCTGAATCAGTTTTTGTATTTTAAACACAGAAACTGGAAAATGAAAAACGGGTCGATTTTGTGTTTTTATGAAAAACCGAAATAGAAAAGCAAGTCGTTTTCTGGTTTTCCGATTTCCGATTTAGTATGCAAAAACGATTGGCGAATGTACACGGACCGATTACTAACACCATTTTACTTAACGTTTTTGAGCGAAATTAAGCTTATATATCTAATTGCTAGCCTGAATTTGATTAAACTTGGAACGTTCGACCAAGGTGTTATTTTACGTCCTACATAACAAATGTTTTGTTAATGTCTTCTGATGTTGTTCATGTAGGTCTACTTTTGTATGGTATTGCTGTCTGAACTCTTGAAGGGTCAATCTTCGGAACCTTTTCCCTCATTTTGTTGAATCTGTACTGTACATGGACATTTATTATACGATTCTATCCCACATGATGTAGGCAATGGTAGGTATGTAACTTAAGCCCTTTGTACGGGGGCATTTATATTTTTAATTAACGATCTGTCCACATTTTGCCCTCCAAATCAACTGTGGAAGTTAGTTTGATATGTCTTCTACAATGTGCTTTTTGTATTTCTCTTTTTCTTGCATATTATCGATTAATAGCTGATGAAGCATTGAACAAAATGAATATCAAGTCTGATTTTTACACAAAGAAGTTGTGCTTTGGTACGGATGTCTCCTGCCTCAAAGTAATTCTTTTTGACAAGCATTTCAAACCTATGATTTGTAAAGATTCTCTGCAAATTGTGTGCCACTTAGGTTGCACTTAGAGTGATTCTGCAGCTGTAGTTAAAGATAATGAATTCGGAGCAGGGACAATTAAAGTTGGCACTAAAGGAGACTGATGATTTGAAGCGGTACACACATAGACGACACAGTGTCATGTGGATAGGAGTTTTTTGCACTGTTTAATTGTGCTAATGTAAAACCACATTTTAAGACACCTGCAGATGTGGCAAATTAAGAATAAAAATCCATTATACAGACATCAGAAAAGGATTCAGAGTGGTAAACTGGGTATTTATAGTACACATGGTATATTTTTAAGAGCGAAACAACAAAGCATGTTTATAAACAATGTTAAGGTATCCAGATGTTCTTTGCTATCCGTTTGATGCATCTGCTTGGAGGTGATGTAGAAGTGATGTATAATACATTGCTGCTACAGGAACAATAACAATAAAAGCTAGACTAATAAAACTAAATAAACACTGTCAGTCAAAGCGTAACAGTGACTTGTCATTGTTAGAAAATTGATGCGACTCACTTTTTGTTAAAATTGTAAATCACGTGTTCTGAATCTTTTTCATTTTTGATTTGTTGTGGTCTTCAAATCCAATCCACTATGCTTGGTATCTCTTGTAACAGTGGTTAAGTAACAGTTGAAAATCAAAGCTAATTCAAAACCAGGATTCTGGCAGCTTAAACACACACTTTGCTAGAGAACAAGAAGCAAAAAAGGCATTTGTTAATTTACACCACAAAAAGATAAGTCACGTAAAATCAATATTCAGGCTGACTTCAGAAAAATATATAATGAATCATTTTTGTCATGTAGTAAACAATGCCTAAAGCATTCACATTCAAGGAAACAATGAAATATTGAAGGAAAATATGCTTCAAAGGGATACTCCTAAATTTTAATTGCTTGTTGATTTAGGCCCAAGTAGCAATTTGACTGCGTTTAGACAACGGTATTCAACAGGTAGTGTAGTGCAGGTGCGTAGATCACCAATAGTTCATGTACTACATCCACACACTGAACAGCAAAAAAGAATCCACTGAAATGTTACATTTAAATAAAAATAAAATAAAATAAATAGTCTTCAATAAGGATGGTCTTGAATTGACAGAAACATTTGCAATTGTGTCTTTTGTTTAGTATTTGCTCTCCAATAGATGTGAATTCAGCTTTCATTGGCAAGTCGGATCAGTTTTAAGTTTGATTCACAGTTGATCTACTGTCTGATAGAAGCTTGCTGTATTGTAATAATAATAATATAATAGTATCTTTATTTTTCTATAGCGCCTTTCATAGTGGACCACCATCACAAGCGCTTTACAGAGGTAGGCTGTGAACTGTGCATTATATGCAGAGTCACTTACAGTAGGACATTGATTTAACATCTCATCCACAGGATAGAGCACAAGGAGGTTAAGTGACTTGCTCAGGGTCACACAATGAGTCAGTCAGTGGCAGAGGTGGGATTTGAACCAGTGACCTTCTGGTTACAAGCCCTGGACCTTAACCACTGGACCACACTGCCTCCTATTGCATTGTAGCATTTGCTAAGCTAAGCCTTTTAAAACACCCCAAGGAGCCTTGCTTGTATTTCTATTTGAACGTGTGGTGACTGGAAACAGTAAAGCAAAATTAATAGCGTTAGTTGCATTTTTATTGCAGTTTGTTATGGTTTGCAACAAGCGGGGCATTTCATTTGAAGGCCTGTGCTTACAAATGGATGTTAGACTAGGTTAAGTCTAATACCTATGGTAGTTATTATGGCATTCAGGGACATAGATGGGATTGCAGAGTTTCATGGGTAGCTGCCTCATGGCATCAGGCTTGGGTTTTTTACAAAAGTCTGATCCTGCTTTTTGATCTCTATGGTCAGTCTACCAGAAGGAATCGCGATAAATTACAACCATCAACAGTGGTGTGGGGTCAATTTTGTTCAAAATAAATCTACTGTACAGTGTTTTTCCACAATATGGTTCAGTTTTGGCTTCTCTAAAGTTTTTTTGTCTATTAAATCCACAGCTTATAAAATCCAATCTTGCAGTGAATATGATTATTTTTAAAAAAAAATTCAGGTTGTTTAGAGATGCAAAAGGGAACAGTTGTTAATGTTATTGGTAATATTAAAGTGAAATGTGTTGAAGACTTTTACTAGTTTATTTTTAGTTTCTTTCTATAATTCAAGAATTGCAAGAATATACTAGTCTATCTCTGTTGGCTATTTCTGTAACACCTCAGCATATTCTTCTTTTCCAAATGCAGTTTTATTTCAAAAAAAGATTGCAAAGATGTTTAAAAACCAGTGTGACAACGTAACATCTTTAAACAGAGCAAAGGTTAACCTTTACCAGTCGATGAAGCAACAGTTTGTCCTTCTCTGTGATTCTGTCAATGTCACTGGTTAATATTTGTATAATGGACAGTTTGTTGAAGCCTTGAAATATAACCTGCAATCTGATGTTTCCAGAGCATGCAGCTGTCTTAAGGTTGCGAAGGTTAAACACAGCTCTGAAGTGCTCTATTCCCTCACCACCTTGGGACCCAGGAATCATTTTCCTGCAGTGCACTGCTCGTCTGGTCCCGGGAGGTTAAAGAGCACCTGTGACTGAGACAAGTGTTTGAGGCTAGACAGGGAAAGAGGACTGAAAGGTGTGCTGCAGCTATAACTGCATGTATTTCATTTAGTTTGTGTACATTGTAGGACCGAGTACTTCTCAACCAATGCAGAATGTGTGTGTGTGTCTATATATATATATATATATATATATATATATATATATATATATATATATATATATATATATAGTACTGTGCAAAAGTTTTAGGCAGGTGTGAAAAATGCTGTAAAGTAAGAATGCTTTCAAAATAGACATGTTAATAGTTTATATTTATCAATTAACAAAATGCAAAGTGAGTGAGCAGAAGAAAAATCTACATCAAATCCATATTTGGTGTGACCACCCTTGCCTTCAAAACAGCATCAATTCTTCTAGGTACACTTGCACACAGTTTTTGAAGGAACTTCGGCAGGTAGGTTGGCTCAAACATCTTGGAGAACTAACCACAGTTCTTCTGTGGATTTAGGCAGCCTCAGTTGCTTCTCTCTCTTCATGTAATCCCAGACAGACTTCGATGATGTTGAGATCAGGGCTCTGTGGGGGCCATACCATAACTTCCAGGACTCCTTGTTCTTCTTTACGCTGAAGATAGTTCTTAATGACTTTCGCTGTATGTTTGGGGTCGTTGTCATGCTGCAGAATAAATTTGGGGCCAATCAGATGCCTCCCTGATGGTATTGCATGATGGATAAGTATCTGCCTGTACTTCTCAGCATTGAGGAGACCATTAATTCTGACCAAATCCCCAACTCCATTTGCAGAAATGCAGCCCCAAACTTGCAAGGAACCTCCACCATGCTTCACTGTTGCCTGCAGGCACTCATTCGTGTACTGCTCTCCAGCCCTTCGGCGAACAAACTGCCTTCTGCTACAGCCAAATATTTCAAATTTTGACTCATCAGTCCAGAGCACCTGCTGCCATTTTTCTGCACCCCAGTTCCTGTGTTTTCGTGCATAGTTGAGTCGCTTGGTCTTGTTTCCACGTCGGAGGTATGGCTTTTTGGCCACAAGTCTTCCATGAAGGCCACTTCTGACCAGACTTCTCCGGACAGTAGATGGGTGTACCAGGGTCCCACTGTTTTCTGCCAATTCTGAGCTGATGGCACTGCTGGACATCTTCCGATTGCAAAGGGAAGTAAGCATGATGTGTCTTTCATCTGCTGCAGTAAGTTTCCTTGACCGACCACTGCGTCTACGGTCCTCAACGTTGCCCGTTTCTTTGTGCTTCTTCAAAAGAGCTTGGATAGCACATCTGGAAACCCCTGTCTGCCTTGAAATTTCTGCCTGGGAGAGACCTTGCTGATGCAGTATAACTACCTTGTGTCTTGTTGCTGTGCTCAGTCTTGCCATGGTGTATGACTTTTGACAGTAAACTGTCTTCAGCAACCTCACCTTGTTAGCTGAGTTTGGCTGTTCCTCACCCAGTTTTATTCCTCCTACACAGCTGTTTCTGTTTCAGTTAATGATTGTGTTTCAACCTACATATTGAATTGATGATCATTAGCACCTGTTTGGTATAATTGTTTAATCATACACCTGACTATATGCCTACAAAATCCCTGACTTTGTGCAAGTGTACCTAGAAGAATTGATGCTGTTTTGAAGGCAAAGGGTGGTCACACCAAATATGGATTTGATGTAGATTTTTCTTCTGCTCACTCACTTTGCATTTAGTTAATTGATAAATATAATCTATTAACATGTCTATTTTTGAAAGCATTCTTACTTTACAGCATTTTTTCACACCTGCCTAAAACTTTTGCACAGTACTGTATATAAGTCCTTTATTGAAGTGTCAGCTGAAAGAGCAAATAGCGGGGTTCTGAAAAATATAGCGTTACACATCCCCATGTGTTGCTACACTGTTTAAATAACTTACCTGTGATTTATTTTCATTGTTAACATCCTGACAACTTTTTACATGGATAACTTTAAAGTCTGTTTCAAAGCGCTTTTCAAAATGTCTGCTCTAGTACACTGGGGTTTTGAGATCTGTCCTCTAAATCATTGTAGGAAGAGCGATTTAAAAAAAATAAAATTTAAAAAAGTGCTCTGGCTTTTCTGTTCCGTACCACATCATGGATTATTATTGCTGTGTTACCCATTTGACAATGTGGGCAGTAATCCTGTCACTATCAGTGGACTAGCCTAGGCCATTTTGAAACAGACTTTAAAGTTATCCATGTAAAAAGTTGTCAGGATGTTAACACTGAAAAGAAAAATGACAGGTACGTTATTTAAACAGTTGTAGCAACAAATGGAGATGTGTAACGTTATATTTTTCGGAACCCCACTACTTACTCCTTTAATAACTAGGAAAATTGTGCACCTTGGCAGATGGCTTATTGACCATAACAGTTCATATACCATTCCCTTCATTCACACAACAGTATCAAATGCAAATTATAAAATAATAAAGTGTATGTTAAATTTTACAAAATCACGAATGTAGCATGGAGACCTGAAAGGGAGGATTGTAATGCCATACAGTGATGGAGAAGATGAGGAATGCAATCACACTTTAATATCTCCTTGTTCAGTCTTTTCACCTAAGCCATAGTTACGGTATGATATACATTTGTTTTGTAGCACTGTTTCTAATTTCCCAGGATACCTCCTAGCTGGATGCAGCAGACATTAATCCCAAGAGCCTGGCTAGCTAACACAGTGACCTGCTCTTACGCCCTTTTGTAATTAATTGATTTATACACCAAAGTATGAAACCACCCATATAGAATCCTTTGTGTGCTCATCCTATTACTTCCAAAGCCTCTCTGATAGACAGTACTGACATTGCTCTTGTGATGCACACATCTCAATGAATATTGTGGTATTGGAGGGGAGAGCACCCTATTTCTGTCTGTATTAAGGTGATGTTTTGCAACCATGTATCATGACAAGCAATTTATTAAAGTTGTTTTAATTGCATTTTTTAAAATTTCCCTCACCTTTGTATATTTGTGATCGTTCTGAATGGTTTGGGTTCTGTTGCTCCAATTCTCAGTACTGATACTGGACACACAGCCTTTTCCATTAAAATCATGTGACAATATGACATTACAACTTTGCCAGCTCTCCCTCTCTCTATGTGATTCATCGTTTTAATCGGTTATTGATTGACATGGCTTCTATTGGCAAGCCTCAATTAATCAGTCATTGATTGATTAATCTCCCTGGTGCCCATGACTAGCACATGCATGGTTTCAGTTGTATTAGAAGATTTTTGTGAAGAGTCTACACTTTATTTTTGCAGCTTGCACACTTTTAAGGCCTTGACACACCAGCGCGTCACTTCGCTTTTTTTTTTTTGACGCGTGGTAGACAGTGTTACACAGGCAAATCTATACCCAAGCATCAATTCCCTTTCCCGGGTAAAAAAGTACTTTATAGCATTACATTTAGTGCAAAAATACCCTCCCTCCCCCACTGCTGCTCTTACCTAATGCACAAAGAAAATATGGCTGTGTTTTGGGAAGACATGCAAAGTGTGACATCAGCAGAAGAGAAGGAGGAGGAAGAGATTAGTACTGTACATAAGTTTGAACATACATTTCCTTTTGAACTTCTTAAAAAGGGAATTTAGATAGTCTTCTAAAATAAAGAACCTTTGTCTTGAATCATCTTTAGTACCGTGCCTATTTAAACATAGATTGATGATCACAGGGTGTGTTTATCCATATCTGTATGTGTGTGTGTGTGTGTGTGTGTGTGTACTTTTTTATCTGTATACATGTTGTGTGTAAACAGTCAATAATATTACTAGACCACAGTTTTGCAGCAACTGATTATGCAGCAAAAGATCTCACCGGAACATCTTGTAGCTCATAGTGATATTTTTTGTTTTAACAAAGACTGAATCAACAAAACAAAGCACATACAAATAAAATAATCAGTCATATTAATTAATTGTGCAATGCGAGTATCGTTTCCTGAATTAATTGTATATGCTAGGTTACAGATCGATCTTCTAAGTCAATGCATAAGACATTTTACAATGCTATAACATATACTCACTGTATTTCGTACACTTAAAAAATATCTTACATAGAAAACATAGTTGGTGGTGGTGGTGGTTTTTTTAATTTATTTTACAATTTCATAACTCTGCTGTACGGTTACTGACACAGGAATATGATTGTATAGGTATATGATCCTCTCTGTGCCAGAAATGGAAAGAGATGAAAATTGGTTTTATCAAAATTCATTTGAACCAGGATGCCACGCACTGGTGTGTCCAGGCCTTTATAATCCTTTTGTTTTAGTTTTTTTTTTCTTCCATTGACTACTTTTGTAATTCTCAGGATGCATTCAGTTCTGTGGTAATTATCTAGTAAAAAAAACTTGTTGACTGTGACTTGTCAGCAGTTTAGTCACCATGGCAATGAACACATGAAAAATTGTTTTAGCGTTATGTTGACTTAACTGTACCTTTGTGTGGTTATTACATTTAAAAAGAAAAATAACACTAGGTGTAGAGCTACAGAGACATGCAATTCTCAAGTAATAAACCTTTTTATAAGTTGTTGTGGCAGGGCAGAAGCCCTGCTGCTGTAAATAGTGTGTGTGTGGGAATGCAAGGTTGGCAGGCTTGGGGTTAAATCCGTCCCTGCCAACAATCACAGGTGTGGCCATTCTCCAATTAGGTAATTGAGTGCTAATTGGGGTGTGGTCACATGTATATAAGGGAGGAGAAATCCTTTGTTTAGGTGAGTGTAGTTTGACTACATGTAGTGAAGGTGATTGGCCAGCCTACAGCTGGTTAGTCTTTTGTGTAAACCTTTAATTTTGGCCACCGTGCCTCTGTTTGTTTGTTCCGGTGCTTTGTTTGTTTAATAAACGTGTGCAGCAGTGCTGTAACTGCAGTGTCTTGTCTCGGAGTCTCTCATTCCTGACGCTGTCCTGCTACAGTGGTATTTTTGCATTGTATATAATAGCAACTTGAAAGAGTTTATGAAATTTTAAACACAACCCTAAGACAATCTGAACTGGGGACAGCACAAGGAGCTTTGTAGTAGAGCTAAAGCTCACCAAAGAAAACACAAAATCAAAATCGATGGGAAGTAATATTTTAAGACAAGAAAAGTACTGTCTTCCTACAAGAAGTCAAGGGAGTTTCTTAGATCTCTGAAGATTATCTGTGCCTGGCACAGATTTAAGAAAGTATTGTTACCAAAGCGCTGGATTTGTTTCTTTCCTTCAGTGCTACAGTAGGTATAGTTTGTTTGAACTGGAGATATATAGGTAATGCAAAGCAATACCCACTCCTGTTGATTTTTGAATAGGACATCCAGTAATACTCTCACTAATCCAATCCAGGTGGGACTGGACCCTATTCAGATTAGTGATTTGATTGGAAATACAGTATGTACGATACCAAATGGGGTTTTTTTTTTATGCTTTACATTTAATCAAAAATCCGTAACAAACTATTTTGAATAATACACAAATAAAAATACAGAGGCTGCGAAAATTAATTATGATATTGAAATTGATTTTACTGGTTTGGATTATAGGGCAGTTTGGACTACTGGGGTTTGTATTGACTGGTTAATGTCTGGTTGTCATTTTCGTGATCCGTTACCCATTAAGTGTCTAGTATATGGCTTTAGCTCGTATGTAAAGATTTCAGAGCATGTTTTTGAAAAAAAATAATAAACAAATTGATAAGATGCAGACTGCAATATATTATTTTTTTTCAAATCCCATTGTTAAATGTATTATCTCCGCATTGCATGGTTTACATTCGACCCACAAGATAATCCACTCAACACATTTATAGAATCTCGTTGTGCAATTTTTTATTTAAATTAAGAATCCCAGTCGACTCAAAAGTGATCCAGATAGAACTAGGCACTAACGTTTACTGTGACATCCTGTTTGATTCAGCTTGATTTTTAATAGTACCCATTATGAACTGGAGATGGTTGGGTTCAGAAACTGTAATGAGTTGAATCAAGAGTAACAGGGAAAACCTGGGCAAGTGAATGCAATCTATCTGACTGGCTGGCTGTCTCTCCTAAGATATTCTAATTGTGGAAGACAATAGACTTTGACACGTTAACCATGAGACACCAATTGTGTTTCCTTTGTGACAGATGGTTAGGCCTGAACATTGCACTATTAATATTCAGATTCTTGGCCATGGTATTTTCCAATTAAATGTCATCATTGACACAAACAGTACATTATTATTTTAATAAATGCAAACAGTATCCTTTTTTTAAAAGGTAGCAGACCATTGTTAGCTTAATAGATTGAATTAGTTGTTAATAAAAACAGACCCATGTAGCCCAGTTCTCATGCCAAGTGTTTCATAGTGCAGGCACAAATATGGACGTATTTTATAAAATGCATGCGAATAGAAAACGAACATGCATTTTACCCCTATTTAGCTTTTAATCAATTTTCACAGTTTTACACCTGCAGATGTGTATATTTACTAAGACATCTTAACTCTTTAAATTGTAATCATTTAAATGTGAGGTTGTTGTCCTTCACATACACTATGGGAGTTGGATGAATAAGATTTCATAGTGAGACTGTAAAACACATGAAAGCACTTCAAAAACACACCGAAGATCTTTTTAAACTTTTTTTGAGGTCAAGATCAGAAGAGGAGCCCCTTTTATAGAAACACTTAGATGTACTGCTTTCACACTTACTGTATAGCCTGGATTTGATTGTTTTTTCATTTAGACTTATTTATTTCTCTCTCCTGATCGCATTATTGAAACCTTGTTAGCTGATCTCTGATTTATTTTATTGTTTTAATGAATCTTCATGCCTTGAAGACTTTTGTTTAAAAGGCTGTCACTGACACACTGTTGAAACGGGCCTGTTTTGAATGAAACTTCTGAATGAAACCCATTACTAAGCCAGCTGCTGACCCAGGAGCAAACACTGTGACAGGCAGCTGGAAGTTAACTTGCAAGTTCAGTACTGGACAGTAGTGAAGCAGACTTCTTCTTTGACTCCAGGCAGGTTGCACCACTTGCTGCTTTACTATTATGAGGTCAAGTGAAACAGCTTGAACAGACTCACTAGAATGAACAGGCGCAACTAGAATTACTTACCTGTACCAGGGATGAAATGGCACAGGAGAGCCCGAGAATTCCAGCAAAATATCTTTAGGACCAATGCTCAATGCATGTGACCGCAATGAAAATATATGTGCAGAGGCAAATTGCACCCATACAGTGTGCTTTGGGGTAGTGCATTGAGTCAACAAGTTTGCAGGAATCCAAGGCCACTTCCCATTTTGCAGCTGAATGTAAAGGTACTGGTACTATTCTTGGATTCTGACTGTGAGGAAGCAACTACCGTGAGGCTAAAGGGGTTTAATTTGTCTTGGTTTATTGAAGGTGTTGAGAACCGCTAGAACAGACTTGTAAATCGTTTAAGCAGATGTGGCAGGACGGCTCAATGTGACATCCCCAGACCAGGAAGTTGACTCTGGTTGATGCACTGGTGCAAGTTTTTATTCAACACAAATAAAATAAAAAGTGTATACAAAACAACGCTCACAGAGCAAAATAAATATTTCGACAAAACCAAATTTCGAACACATAAAACAAAACCAAAAACCTAGGTCAGGCTGGGCAGTCGTCTTCACTGATCCTAGCAGGACCGCACTGGTGCTTCCAGCATGTGCAGCACTTGGCTTTCTTTTTACTTGCATTTTAATGTCTCCTCTCTTGCTCGCTTCCATTCCTCCTTCCTGAACACCATAACCAAACACAAAGAAAGCCCAGCTTATATACATGTGCACATACCAATAATTACAAACCCCTTAAACAATAATTCCATTAAACAATCCCATCAAATCCACCCAGGTGTTTCCCATTCAGCCATAGCGGCTTCTGGGGAATGTAGTTTCTAGGCCTTTGGCCATAACACCCCTTGTGAACTACACAATTACATCATACAGTTATTATACAGGCAGGTCTCTCAGCCGGCCACATTTCCCCCTGGTTATTAAAAGTGAAATCTCAGGGGGTGATTATGTGCAGCAAACTCTCTTCCCTACAGACAGCATGAGGTGCAAGTGCTTTGACAGGACAACAGGGAAATGGTCTTGTCTAAAAATGAACATCATGGCTTTAAAAGTGTATGGTTTACAAAAGGCAATGGAGTTTCCAACAATCAATATTGATTATTTGAATGCAGCAGTTGGCGGATTTATTTAACATTAATTTAGTACAGTATGTTGGCATGTGGTTTTCTGAAAATAAACTAAAAGTATAAGGCAAGTTGATTTCATTTGTAATGAGACAAAAACAAATGGCTACCAAGCATTATTGTCACTTAATGAAACTCTTCCTACTCATGCATGTGAATTGGATTTTTTAAATGGATGCATCTATTATAATACTTGCATTACGAGCCGTATACAATAGTACAAAATTAACAAAAAGAGCCTAGTTTAAGGCTACTTTTATACCGTTACTGTTTTATTTCTCTATGATAAGTGAAGTTGTCTTTGCATGTGCTTCATAATAGAATTTTCTTGTAGAAAAGAAAAAAAACATTTTTAAAGATTCTTTGAGTGGTTAGAAAAAAAAAAGACGAAGAGACAGAGTTGTGCTTTTCTTTCACTTTTTAGACCTTTAGGCAAGTCAACTGACCCGCTTCTGCCTCAGTCAAATCCAGTTGTTGCAATCAAGCAGGTCCTTCACAGGAAACAGAATGTGGCTCCATCTTATGCTGGGTAATTCTTAAGCAACTTGGGATTCCAAATGGATACAATTAGGCAATACATTGTACTTTGTTAAGAAGAAAAAAAGTCAATCGGGAACAGACTGGAGTCCTCCACTTGCTTCTTTCTCCAAATGGATCAGCTCAGGTCCCTGTGAGAAGAGTAGTGCAGCATCCTCAATACACAACTTGGCACACAGCTTTAAAGTAGAAAAGACACCACAGGAGTTGATTCAGGCTACAGTACTTTTTATTACCAAACCCAACAAGGGTTCATTGGTTTGCACTTCACAAGCACAGAATTAAATGATTACTTGTAAACAGGAGCCCGGAGAGAGTGGGGCAAGTTTCAGCACAGTTGCAAGTGGTCAGTGGAAACACAGCTTTGACCCCTTTGAGATAAAGGTGGCAACATTTATTGTAAGCATGTTGAAACTCGGGATCCAATGTTGCTGAGCTGCTACACCACAGGAATATTCTGATTGATCAGTCTTACAACTGAGGTGTGTGTGTGTGTGTGCATTTATAAAGTCATTGAGGTTCACGCTGTCCATCATCTCATAGCAATGGTCAATGGTCCTCAGGGTCACACAATGAGTCAGTTAGTGGCTGAGGTGAGATTTGAACCGGGGACCTCCTGGTTACAAACCCTTTTCTTTAACCACTGGACCACACAGCCTCCCAATGAAGTAATGAAGCCCTGGCACGCTGTCTCTGGAAGCTGTATATTCTGTCAGAGGGAGATAATATTGATGCACCTATGAATCTATGTTCCACTGTGCCGCAGCCTGGATCATTCTGGATGACACTTGCCATTGATTATCAGATGACATTTTTACTTTACTTTCCTCATAGTGCTACATGTAATCCTCCTGAGCATTGCACAGGAGCCTCATCCATCTTGTTAGCCAGTGGATGGACTCATTAATTTGGCCTTCATTGTAAAGCGAACTTGATTCTGGGACTGCTGAAGGTAACATAATTTAGCTGTTTAACATATATTTACGGTTTAGAGTTAAATATACAGTATTGTGTGTGTGAATTGTTAAGCAATACTATGTGTTTATTACGGTATTAAGAACTTCATACACTCATAATTTAAAGTATATATGGCACTGGGGATGTAGTGGAGGCATACATATGTACATTTTGTATGAGTTACAAGAACAATAATAAATACATTATATACAGCATTGTTATTGCCCATGTTTATTACTTTGTATTCAATTGTGATGAATCTTGGTAAGAACATCTTGCGTATGCACAGTTATGTATTGTTTAAATTTGGTAATATTCTTTTAGTTCTTCACAAAAATACTAACATACTGTAGACCTGCTTCTTTTGGTCTATTTATATGCAATTCCTCAATCGAACCATGGTCGCATTGAGTGAAGGGAAACCTGAAGCAATGGGAATCTAACTGTGGAAGTTAATATTCTAAGAATCGGGAGGAAAAAAATGGTATGAAAGTGTTTTTTGTTTAGTTTGGCAGACAGCCACTATGTACAAGTATGCAGAGGTAGAAGTGGGGAAACCTCGAGCTGGAGTCGTGAACTCAGTGGGGTGCTGCAGGGTGCCGTGTTTGGACCCCTGTTGATTCTTCTCTACATCAACGACTTACATCGGGGGATAACTAGCAAACGTGTCAAATTTGCAGACAACGCAGGAGTGGCAAGCATGCTTTCAGACAACCAGGAAATCCAAAAAGATTTAGATGACATTAAGAACTGGGCAGGAATGTGGCAAATAATTTAAAAATTAAATTGTTACATGCCACTCACAAAAATGTAAGATCCAAATACCAAATGGGAGGGTATAATACTGGTACAACTCACCAAGAGATAGACCTTGGTGTTATCACCAAGTGATAGACTTACTGCTGTAACTAGGCAGTGTGGAGAAGCAATCAGAAAGGGAGAATGCTTGGGTATTTGACTAAAAGTGTACAAATCCAATGAGGCTATGATGAGGTTGTAATGTGCTGGTGAGACTGCATTTGGAGTGCTGTGTTCAATTCTCGTCACCAAAGGAGACCCTGGAGAGTCCAAAGAAGAGCAACCAGACTAATCCCAGAGTTAACAGGAATGATCTATGAAGATAAGCTGACACTTTTTTTTTATTATTTGTTTTAACTAGTAATAATTAGCAGTGTTCTAAACACAGAAATTATACAAATGCAGTCATCATTACATAAAATTAAAAAGTGTGTGAAAATGAAGATATTGAACTCCATTCTTGCTGTTGCTCTGATTTCCCCCAAGTAGATGATTCTGGATTAGAAGAGACTAAATTAAGAATATGCCATATGGGCTGTTTTAAGCAGTTATTTGTCATTGCCAGTCAGTAACTGTGACATTGCAAACTATATCAACAGAAACGTAAAAAATAATAATAATAATAATAATAATAAGCCAAGTTGTGTCCTTTTATTAGAAAAAAATACAGTACAGGGTACATACTAACTAGACGACGACTATTTCTCAGGATAAGTCTAATTACAGACAAACTGCCCTGTATTAATTTAACTATTAACAGGTAGGGGCCGAATCAACCCCTGGCCATTAAAATAAAATAAATAAGCTTTGAAACACACACAGTATAAAGGTTGTGTTTCACAAAACAATTATGATGATGATAATTCTCATAACAGTACCACTGCAATTGCTGTTGCACTTGACGCCTTTCCCCTCTCTTCCAATACACCAATGCTTTTATCACAGCCACCACAGTGCATGCTCAGATGTAGGGTTTAGTTATTTTTGTATCCCAGGTAATCCATATTTTATGCGCTTAGCAGCAGCTGTGGCTGTGATGCAGGGGAACTGACAGATACAAGCAGCTCTGATTGCACCAGTCAGGATCTTGTTTGCTGGTGCAGGGAGATAAAGCTGGATTTAAATAGGTCACATCCTCAGCAGAACAACCCGAGTATTTAGGAGCTGATTGCTTTTGAAGAACCACCTCTGCTTATGAAGACCACCTCTGGAGTTCATGACATTAATAACGCGTTTGGTTGATGCATTCAGTCACCAGTCATATTTGAAAAGGGTAAAACAGCCTCGATTTAGTCACACAGTGTATAATGCTCCCTGTATTAAAATGAAGATCAACTGGAATTATTAAACACATAGCCAATACAGTATGGCTTTTATCAGGCTCAGTACAGTATCTCAGTTAGTAATCTAACTGAAAACACCATTATTCCTGCATAACAGGTGCATTATATATTAAATACATTGAATTAATGACATATAAACAGGTCTGAATCAACTTCGTTATATAGTATACGTTTTTGGGGTGAGGATTTCTGAAGATCTGAATATGGGCAATCTCTATTGTTTACAATCATACCTTTTTAAAAGCCCAGTTCTGAGGCAAACCTGTATAAAGCCAAGTCACATAGACAAAATATGAAACAAAATTGTAAGATATGAATTAAAAATAACATCGTAAAAAGTGTAATGTCTGCAGATGAGGAAATAGATCATGACTTCTCTTCGAAACATGTTTATTTTTTTTCAAGAAATTGACCAAGTACTTGAATTTGCTTCATATGGAATTTACTCTTACTGTTACCACTCATCTCAGAATACGAACATTGGTTATCATTAGTTACTGGGCTCCCAGGACCATGCGTCCCAACAGAGTTTCACATTGTTTCAGAAATTACAGCAATTTGTCACCATGCCAAATGTTCCCTTAACCCTTTAACCCTGATTTACCAGGAGAATTGTGCGAGCTGTACCGCTGGGTAGGCTACAAAATAATAAGAAACAAAAAGGCAATGTTAAAGAAAAAAAAAAAAATCTGAGGTAATAAGAGGGCATTTGTGTTTTTGTTTTTTTTAATTTTTTAATAAAATGCCAAAGGAACTTGGAATAAAAAACATTGTCATTTATCGGGGAGGGAGAGGAGAGGGAGGGAGGGAGGGAGGGAGGGGAGGGAGGGAGGGAGGGAGGGAGGGAGGGAGGGAGGGAGGGAGGGAGGGGAGGGAGGGAGGGAGGGGAGGGAGGGGAGGGGAGGGAGGGAGGGGGAGGGGAGAGGGAGGGGGGAGGGAGGGAGAGGGAGGGAGGGAGAGGGAGGGAGGGAGGGAGGGAGGGAGGGAGGGAGGGAGGGAGGGAGGGGGAGGGAGAGGGAGGGAGGGAGGGAGGGGGAGGGAGAGGAGGGGGAGGGGAGGGTTCTCCCTCCTATTTCTGGAAGTGATTTGAAAGCCAATGAATACATTCCTGGCTCATCCATTCTTTGGTCTGCACCCACCGCTTTTTTTTTTTAATGATACAACTTTAACCACCTGTACTCTCTCCCTTTAGCATCAGCAAGATACACGTAATCAGTTAATTTAGAAAACTGGTGTCATTTGAACTGAAAAATAATTGCTAGCATGCAAATGTTGTTTAGTGTATTTTAAGCACCCTTGTTATTTTGATACCCTCTCTCTCTCACCAGTTTGGCACCTGTCGAGTACTTGGTTGGACTGTAATAATGATCAACTTTATAATGTAAGGGATAATCTGCTTTATGTATTGAAGGTGGCAGGCTGATGAAATAAAATCATAATTTGAATTAAAAAAAAAAAAAAAATGTTGATATGGATTGACATATTTGAATTAAGACAAATGTCAACCTTTTTAGTTTTGAAATGGTTTTATTTATGTTTTTAATCATCAGGAACACCCCTGGAGCCAAACGTTCTAAATTGCAGGGAAGAATTAGCAGTGAAGGAGCAGTGATGTAGCCCTTGACAAGCAAGTCAAATCAAGAAATGCAGTGCTAGAAATGGAAAACATATCTTTGGGTTGTGTAACAGCGTTGGAGCAAAAGAACAAGTGAATAAACTAAACACTGTTATATAAATATAGAAATGATGGTGTTATTTCCTTCATTGGAAGCAGTCTGACTAGGTGCATGTAAATTATGGCCGTATAGTAGGTAGGTGTGATTCTAGGTTCAGTAGATTTTTTTTTTGCATCCCTATACATTCAGGTATCTTATATCTGCCTCCTTTACTGCACATACCGTACAAACAAAAATCATGCAATATGCAAAAACAATAACCGTGCAATTATGAGAAATCAAATTTGCATGTACAAGAGCTGAGTAAATATAAATTGAATTTGATTTATTTAGTATAACATATGTTTTAATAAAACAGGAGCACATGTAGGTCTGAATGTCTATGTGAAACAGCCTAAGGGGCAGCCTACTTTAATCTACCTTTTATTCTTGTCGTCGGTGATAGCTGTCATTGCAGTTTGAGCTACTGGTGCAGTTATTTCAACAGTAGAATGACAAAGACCTTGCAATGCAAGTGTTCTGGTCTTGCTTTGGTATATTTGATAAATTGATGAAATACAATAGGGATTTATAAAACGCCTTCAGTGAAATACATCAAAACGTTGTATATATAATAAATAATAATAAAAAAAAAGCCTTGTCAAACAAATAGGGTTTTAATCTAGATTTAAAACTTGGTATGGATGCTGAGTCCCTGATATGTGTCGGCAGGGAATTCCATAAGTATGGAGCACGGTATCTGGCTGACCCACCTCCCACAGTTTTGAGCCGAACCTGTGGGAGGGTTAGTAGCCCTGCAGTAGAAGAGCGTAGAGAACGAGTGGGACGTATTCAGGCAACATGTCTGAAAGGTACTGAGGAGCTAGCCTGTGAAGGATCTTTTGAGGTCAGCAACAGGAGGTGTGAGTTTTGTCCACACTGAAAGTTGCCTTTTCCAGCAAAGTGCTGATGATAAATATTCAAAGTTTGCCTTTGTAGATGTAGTGCTGGCCACATCTTTTGTAAAATTAAGCTAAATATTGCTACAATTTGTTAAGTTTTGTAACCTGTGAAAAATCACTAAATAAAGGTTTGTAATTCATAAGATGCTTTCACATGCAGCTTTTTGCAGGGTCATAGTCCTTAGAAGTCTAGAATAAGCCAACATGTTTAATAATGCACAGCATTCCCAACCTGCAACAGTTGTCATTCTCACAGGGCAAATTTTGGGATGACCCAAGTAAACCTCACGCAGTGACCAAACAAATAAAATTCAACTAGTATTGATATTTAGTATTAGTAAAAATAAAAATAAATAAATACTGATGATGATGATGATGATGATGATGATGATGATGATGATGATGATGATTCTTAAAACGATAAAATTGCATCAAACTCCACAAAACTGTAAGCATGAGTGTATGGACATGCTTATTTATACAGCCAACAAAACTAAATGTTTTTTGTTTCAATGAATAATATAAGTGGGAAGTTGAGCAAAAAGTTATACATATGTTATATTTAAGCGATCGTGCCCATCGATGATGGCTCTACTGTGTGATAGTTGACTGCGAGGGGTTATGCGTCCCGAGCCGAAGGCTACAGCGTTAAGGAAATACAAGGTCAACTATCACACTGTAGAGCCATAATCGAGAGGGCATTATCGCTATTAGAAAATTATTTTTATCATTGTTTTCTGTAAAAAAACAAACAAAAAAAACACTTTAAAACCTAGATTTACCTTGTACTGATTCGTCAGGTACCGTTCCACTGAGTAAAGACGTTCTAAGAAAATAGTCCTTAACATTTTTTAAATAAAAAACAAGGATGACCTACTGTACACACAAAGACAGAAAAACAATTTGTTTTTATTTGGTGAATCGATTTTTGAAAAACATCTTTATTAACCTTGTTAGGGTTTTAAATCCCTATTTATAATTTAGACATTGCCTGAGAAATGAACTGAGTAATTACTGAACAGTCCGAGTACGATGGAGTCTGAACTGCTTGTTATTGGAGCGTCATTTGAGCTGACAAGTGGATTGGCTGACGCGGTAGTGACAGGAACAGGATTCACTGCTTGATTGGTTGGTTTTGAGTCTTGTTTGGAGAATACAGCCAAGGATAGTATTGTAGACCCCAGTGGTTTGTAGGTATACCAAGTAGGTTGTGTGGCAGCATTCTCAGGAGAGAAAGGCTTTGGCTGAAGGTAGAAACATGGTGAATTAGGAGGCATTTTAGGTGGTATTTTATGTAATTTAGAAAAAAGCTGGTATACACGTGGCTTAATTTTAAATTTGTTTCACAGTTGTGCTGAGATGTTCCAGCGGGCATCTACCGTATATTTGAGCCCGCTAGAGCTGGAAGCTGATTGGCTGACGGTACTGAATCATTTTCTAAATATATATGCCCCCCTCCAAATGCATTTGGTTTTCAGCAGTATGTATAGAAAAATGATACGGCAGATTTGGTGACAAGCATAAAATGATGGTTCAGTGTTGCAGAATAACATGTATTCAAGCCACCCAAAGGAGTTCAGATGCTTTTGTATTTAAATAATAGATTCATGGTTTCCTTTCTTTTGTTAGAAAATCAGAAGGGTATTCTATTCCTATAAGCATTTGTTGCTAATTCCAAAATCTTTTTTTAGAAAGGTAGCAGTGGCTCACAAGCGGAACCTGCTGTATATTTGAAGAAAAAGGTATACAACCCTTTTGAGTCGGAGTCAATTACATCTGCTTCCAAATTCCAGCATGTTCTGCTGATTTGTAACTGGTTGCTAGGTTACTTGCATCCACTGTAGCTTAGTGATTTTAAAATATAATAATGTTTCAGTTCAATTTGGAAGGTTTTATAAGGTATTTTCTTCCCTGCTGCTATGACCTTTTTAGTAAGGTGGTAGACGAAGATAAATTGGCATGCAGGGCTCTGAGCTCTTCAGATTAGAGTGAAATCAGGTACTTTGTAATATTTCATTGTATTCATATGTTTCTTCATTAAAAGGAAGCCAACAGAAATGCAAACCAAGTAAGCACATTTATTTGACCTTGTGTCGGATACTTGCTTTTTCTCATTACCTCTCATGAAAATGCAGCTCTTCTTTGAATTAGGAATAGCTCATTACTTCACACCCTGTACTGTATCTATCACTTGGATCTGCCAGAGGAGCAGTTAGTCTGTTATTGTCATCATTATAATTTGCAGATACCTTAACGTGCATCTGGTTATGTGTTAAGTAAAGCAATGAGCATTTCGAAAACCAAAATGGTTTTACTTATGAATCTAATATTTCTGAAAAATATTTATTTATGAAGCTTTCTCCCATTGAATATTTTTAGTTTTGTCTGTGCTTTATGAAAACTGGGGGTGGGGGTGGGGGTGGGGGTGCATGTTTTATTCTACATCCTATTTGTGTGATCCCAGGAAAAATATGTTCCATTTTTAACACTGCTTCTTATTGTGCACTTGCTGAATATGGAATACAGAATCCCGACCAACTATTCTACATTTTTTTTTTGGTTACACAATCCTGAGTTTTGCGCAAGATACTTCTAAAATGTGCATGCTTTCAAACTGATGCACACTTGTATGTCCTGTTTGGCAGCATACAAATGAATCTGCAGCACTGACTAGTGGTCAATCCCCCTGCCAACTCTGCTGTCAATGTGGGGCCAAGACTGGAATTCTGAGGCAGTGAACTTGTTGTTGCCTTTCCCACTGGAGCCATGGAGTAAGAGCAGGCACCTGGTTTTCTTTGGCCTTCAGAGATTATTACAAAGACACCTTTGCTCGTGTGCAGTGACACGTCTGTGTGTAGTGAAGCTGGGTGAGTATGTGCAAAGCAATGACATATTTGCCAGGATTCCTGAAAACATGGCATACGACTGCTCAGTGTAGCAAAAAGGCATATTCAGGGAAGCAGCAGAGAAAAACACTTCACACTTGGCTCTAGAAGAAAGGGTTTGAATGTCATTTTCTTCTGAACAGATATAGACTGGAATAGAATTTAGTGGATGTTGAATTGCGATGGCCTAGAAAAATTTCTGATTTTATTTTTGTTAGTTACGGTATATCTGCATGTATAACTGGTTCTTGGCAGAGTCAATCCTTCAGTCTGTAAATACTTGTTTCTGAAACTAAAAGTTCCAGTGTTGTATTTACAGCTGTGAGTGACATTGAATAGTAAGAAAGACATATTGAAAGTTTTCTTCCATAAGCAGTGGTGTAACTTAATTTACACTGGTTTTTTGTACTTTTAAAATCATGAAAATCACTTTCTGTAAAGGACCTCTAGAGAACATATTGTGATGGCCCCAGGGGAAGGGGAGGGTTAGTGGATGGATGTTTGGGTAAGAAAGTGCGGCTGTGGTCCCATGCTTATTTGAGGGCGGGCCAAAGGCTGGGGGTCAAATAAATTCGGCTTAACACTAGAAGAAAATCAAGAAGCAGAACAGAAAATAGGCACTTTTTTACACATTGAATCGTGGGAGTCTGGAACCAACTCCCCAGTAATGTTGTTGAAGCTGACACCCTGGGATCCTTCAAGAAGCTGCTTGATGAAATTCTGGGATCAATAAGCTACTAACAACCAAACAAGTAAGATGGGCTGAATGGCCTCCTCTCATTTGTAAACGTTCTCATGTTATGTTCTAAATGAATACTTATGAAATGTTTGAGGGAAGGGCAATAGCTGGAAAATTGAGCCAAGAACTGACTTGTTAACCAATGACCAGTAAAATACTAATCCAGTATCCAATGAATGCAGGGAAAACCTGTATAAGCCTTTTTATTTGGTGGTGTTGCATATTTCATAATGACTCTGCATATTTTAGTTTAAAATTGAACATGCTTTAAAATCCAGTAGCATATTCTTGTGTGAGGGTGTTGGAAGTGTACCATAGACAAGTGCTTTGTGATGGTGGTCCACTATGAAAGGTGCTATATAAAATAAATATTGATTGATTGATTGATGTTCCATTCCTTTATGCAGACACCTTGTCTGTTATCCAACACCTTTCTGTGACACATGGGGGCTTAGTTGCTTTTATGTCCAATTACCTTACATGGGGGCATCTTTGAGTGTCTGCTCTACAAGGCAAACCTACCCTGAATAATCACATATTTTCAGATTGTAAACCATTCACTCCTTCAGCTTGCTTCACCATATGCAGATTGATAGCGCAAAGTCAATTTAATTATAAAAAATACAAAAGTAATGTTTTCGGTTAGGTGATGACTCTGTCATAAGCAGCTCTGATGTTTATGAGAGGACATTAGATAAGTGTATCTCTCAAACCAGAGCTGTGCAGATTCTTACTCCTCAGCTGCTTGTATATCCCAGAGCCTAGCTTTAATCACCTGCAGTCTCTCGAAATGCAGATCATGGCTAGAGGCTGATTTAGTTGGGAGGAGCTAACGCTGATGCAGCACAGACATATGACAGTAGTGTGGCTGTGGCAGGCAACAGCAGTATCTGTTCAAACACTCCCTCTCCCTCCCTCTCTCTTTCTCTGTCTCTCTCTTTCACTCACACACACAAACACGCACACTCACACACACACACACTCACACACACGCACACACACTGTCTCTTACTGCAGCAGCACGCAAGCAAGCAGGCACGCTCATTATTATCTGCATCCCATCCAGCAGGAATCTATTGAGATTCCTGAGCAGTGAACGCACCGAGTCGGCACTGCATTGTGGTTTGTTTGAGGAGTACCTGACTAAAGGACTGGTTTGTTCTAACTGCGGGGAGGAGTGCTGCAGCAGCTCCACAGGAAAACACAAGGGACCACCTCCTGCTGGGGTTTTATTTATTTTTACTTACCCCCTCCCTTTGCTTTTTAAGCTGAGCTTTTGTGTTTGTGTGTGCGTGCGTGCGTGCGTGTGTGTTTGTGTGTGTGTGTGTGAGTGTTTGTCTGTGGTGTTGTCCTCTTTAACCTGCCAGACCTTTTTTAAAATTTGCTCTTAATTTCCAAATCTGTGCCACATCGCTCTCTTTGGCTCTCATTATGCTGTGCTCCGAACCCCTGGCTATTCTCCGCCTCTGCTAGGCAGTGGCAGCATGGATGGTGCTCCTGTGAGGAAGCTTACGGATTCAATCAGTCCACTGCGGATGGGCATGCTGAGTAATCCTGCTGTAAATGGGCGAGGACATTGACACCCGGAAAATCAACCACAGCTTTCTACGAGACCACAACTATGTGACTGAAGGTAGTGTTGCAAAGTTGTTATTGTGACATGGTTAACTGTTTCATTGCTGTCTGTCTGTCTGTCTGTCTTTATTTATTTGTTTATTTGCTTGTTTGTTTAGTGGCGTTGGTGGTTTTTGGCATGTACCAGTTGGCAGTAGTGTGCAATCGTAGTCCATACAGCCCTATGAAGAATGTATTAGCCTAATTGAGTATAGCCTTCTGGAATGAGCTGTCCTTGGTTACTTGGATAACTTTAATGAAGAACATTAGATTTTATAAGTGCTCAAAAGGATGAAAGGATGCATTTCTGTGATTTGTTTATGTTTTTACATATGGTTGTATTTTACTTTTTGTTTTAGCAATTATTAATACAATAGTTAAATAGGTTGCAAGAGTAGTCTTAAGAAAATAAAAAGCCTCCCCACCTGACCAATACCTGAGAATTTCAAAGTTAACCCACAATGAGACTGAGTAATACTTTTTCATTTGGGACTTGTGTGAAAGTTGATAGGACATGAAAAACTAAAAGCTACTCTGTCTATTCCTGTATTGTGCATACAATACCAGTTATCTATGAGCTATTGTATATTGTTGGGTTATATAACTATACAGTTTTATATTTGTAAATATGTAATCTTGGGATCTATAGTATTCTTTTGGCAGTAATGTAGAATATTAGAGCAGGTTTTTATTCACATGGGAGAGTCTATTCCAATACTGGCCCTTCCATTTGTTACACTGCTGAACATTAATACATTGCTCTTAGATATTACATGAGACCAATCCCTCTGCATGTGCATCTCTGCATCAAATCCGATTGAAGCGGTAGGCTTAACCTTTGGAAAACAGAGTGAGCTTAAACGTACTGTACTCTAATAGAAAGTTTGAGGTACCTTCTTATCAGTTCTCTGTGATGACATTTCCGATTAGAGGCAGCTCTTTCAGTTCTGTTTATTTATTTTTTGGTGGATTCATCCCAGGCTTATACGGGTTGTCTTAGTTTTTTCTTTTTTTATCTTTGTGAAAAAAGGATAAAAGCTGTCAAAAGGTTAATTAAAAGGCAAGCACACTGTCTGTTTCTTGTAATAAAGTTGAAATCTGGTGTCTTTTCCGAAGTTCCGGTGACAACTGCAGATTAAGAGTCCTGGGTCAGATGTTTTGTCCTCTGCAGTTTTGCAGGTTATTGAACATGAAACAGTATAATTTTGATTTATATTTCAGTTAATACTGGTAACATTTTAATAAGAAGAAATAGTATACAGTTTAATTATGTGTCAAGACAGGAGAGGAAAAAAAAATCTAGATTGTACAAGTAATATGTCTGCAGTTGCGGGTCTGAGCAGATTACTAATGATGCAGTGAGTCAGCAAAAAAAAAAAAAAAATTCTGCAAGCTGCTTAAAGTGACCCCGGTAACTTCATGAAAATCTACCATTTTATATGCACTATATAGTCAGCCACTAAATGATTATATTTAGCATTAAAGAGTGCATATAGGTGGGTAGTTGCCACTTTAAAAAAAAAAAAAAGAAAAAGGTGAGGGTTGGAAGCACATAGGTCTGTCTAACTCTGAAAAACACCTGTAAGCTGAGTCTCAATGTATATAGGTATAATTTAGTAGCACAGGTGAGTTAATAGCCAAGCAGTCTGAGATAAGCTAATGAATGATATTTGTATTCGATAAGCACAATGAGGGGGCTTGAAAGTCCGTGCCATTGGATCGAGAACAAAGGTCTTCCAGGCATCCATGTCTTAAATTATTTAATTGAACCAATTCAGTCTTCATCTAAGTCCTAAAATAGTTTACTATTGAATTAAACTCTATTACACAGGCACCTTTGCCTTGATCATAGACATTATTCCTAACCATTGTGAAGCTTGTTCAAAAGGAGACTTGCTCGGTCTCCATAGACAGTGTTGAAAAAGAAGACCGCTAAATGGGGGGGGAATCATAAAGGTCATGAGTGAGTGTGTTCGAAATACAATAAAAAGCCATTTACTGTAATGACTTCCCAGATCATTGATGACATGAACATTCTGCTTTAAACAAAGGTTACAGTGTTGTAGCACATATGTGTAAAAACAGATTCAGATCATTGTTGGCTTTAGTGATTTTCATTTTTGGGAATAAGGATAATGGCCATCCAAACAACATTGTAGTTAACCATCTCAAAGGCAAACAGTATACTGGGTAGCATAGTGGATGTCTGAATGTCCTTTTGCTGTATTATCACCCGCTTATTAAAATAATACCAACACAAAGATATTAGTAACAGCTCAAATTTAGCTACAATAACTTATCAAAAAGAAATAACATAGCTTTAATATCTGCTTTACCATCTGGTCAGGTCCTAAAATACCCCTGGATATTTGATGCTGATTTCTTCCTTCTCACTGAGATAGTAATCCATCATTACTGTTGGTCTGTTTCCATTGTAGTTCTAGCCTCCCTCCCTAGGATTCTTGTTTGTACAGTGGACCCCATCTTTCTCTGCTGGCATGAATAAAACTGAAACATTCAGACCAGTTTAGTCTCATGTGTTCACAGTTATGCTCAGCTGTGCCATGGTAACAGATGATTTGGGGATGTGTGTTTTGTTTTTGGAGCATCGGCAGTTCACTCTGAGCAACCTAAGAGTACATCATGAGAATTCTTGTTTTCTTTTCTTTTTTGTTCTGCCCTTATACATTTGGGCTTTTGTAATGGAAACTGAAATCTTTATGAAAGCACCACGATGGAATAGATCATGTTTGGCTGGGGGAAAAAAAAAATAGGTACAGAGTTTACTAATTGTAAGTAGTTTCACGTTCAAAATGTGAATGTGTTTGCTGATAGCATTAGAATCATTATTTTGTAATATCAGTATATATAAACAGTGAATAGCTTAGGGTGCTCCTATCCAAACCTAATCCAATACAACTATATAAGCTTGTGGATGTGGATAATAAGGTGGCAGTCTCCGATATTATATCTGTAACAAATTCAGTTAATAAAAATGGATGTCAACGGAGTGGTTTCCTTTTTAATGAATTCCTGCAGTGCAAACCATGTCACACAGTTCACCAGCCTGCATGAATTATTCATACAACTCAGTCTTCAGACCTGTGGTATTCAATATTGCACTGCTTGCTGTTTTTCTGCGATGAAAGGTTTATTTCTAGTGATGGAGCAGGTAAGGCTGTGTTGATGAAGATTGTCTTCCAGGTCTGACTTGATGAAAGAGACAGGTGCTCAGCGCGTGGACTATTACAGCACTGCTGTGGGTTCACGTCATATTGATAGGACTCTGCTGTGCAAAACGCTGCACCGTCAGCACGCGGATATCCGTGAAAGTATTCAAGTATTTAACCATAAATCTATATCAACCCAGTCTTGAAACGTCTAATTGGGCTCCATACCACAAGGTTCTTGACACCTACTCCCTACAGAAAGCAATGGCCCCTGCATAGAGGGATGGGGCCTGTCATGGAAAACCCTTTTGACATAAATTACAACAGATCTCCTGGCATATTTGTAATATATTACCGAAACTGTTTCTGCAGATCAGCTTTTTAAGGAAACAGAGTGGTGTTTGAATATATATTGTCTGCAAAGATTGCTGGTCAGCAGTTTAGCAGAAGCTTTTAGTGGTTATAATGCTGCACATGTAGGCCACACAGCACAGTATTGATTTGAGGGGTGATTGAATTCCATTTGGAGCCTGAACACCCCAGTGATTTAAGAGCCCCCGTGCATGGTTCTGAAGTCACCACCGTACAATTAACCACTCAGCTGCACATTGTTGTTCTCGTAACTGTACTTACAAGACTGCAATCAATTGACTTGCAGAAATTGCACCTTTTTGGAAAAAAGGTTTAGCACCATAGATCATTGAAGGCACTACCCCTTCCTTGTTAAGCTATACAAAACTTTTAAATTGTATATAACTTTGGCTATGTGGCTGTTATGTTTATTTTTTTATATAAATGTTTTAGTTTCTGTTGCACACCCGCATGCCAGCTGCATTTTTCCTCGCTGTATTATTACAGCATCCCCACTGCTGATTCAACTTGCATATTACAGTACATGTAACCAAGGTGTTTATGTAACGTTCATACAGCCTATTTAGGTACAAACATATTATTTTACGAGGATGAGCAGAGGTAAGAGTTGAAGGTGCTTATTTAGGCTTGTGAATTTGCATTGTCATTACATGTGTTCCATCGACTTCGAGAGATCTCCATTGCAGGTCTCCGATGATGTTGTCTCCCTGCTCCTTAATGAGCACTGGCTGAGGTAAGTGGTGTATGAAACATGTTTTCCAGAGTCGAAGCCCAGGCTAATTGCTAGTCTGTAAATCCTTGGAAATCTGGTTCAGTTTCGGGGTCTACTTAAATCGCGGTAGATGTATGTATTTTTCGCGGGTAGGTTATGGAATAAAATTAGGATTTCACGGACATGTTTAGACATTAAATAAACCTAAGTAGACAATATTTCAGAGCAGTATAAAAGCCTAAAAATAATGGTACTTTCCAGTTTGTTTCCTGAAAGCTGTTTATTTTACGTTCTGTTCTGCAGCCTCTCTATTAGCCTTTTGTTTGATGTGTGATTCTGAAGCTAAATAGCAAACAATCGTATTTTCTCCAAAGACACATTAGAAGATGTGCAAAACAATTACCTCCATCTGCATGTACAGTTTCTTTGGGAAATATCTTGATACGATCATCAGACGAAATATACTTTGCTTTTTTTGCTTTGTCGTTCATTTCTGGTATTTTACCTCCAATGCTGAAAACTAGATTTTAGCAACCTAAATCAAAACAATGCAGCACTGACTTTGTCCCACCCGCTACTGTACAGTACAGGTCACAGAAAAGCCAGTACAGACTCACTGATAGGTTGATTTAAAAAATCATTGTCGTTTGAACAGTAAACAAGAATGTTAACGGCTGTGGACTATTTTTTTGTAACTGTTATTTGTCTAAGGATTTTTTTTTTTTTTTTGGCGTAAGTGCATTGTATATAGGATGGCGAAGGAATAATAACAAAAAAAGCTACAGAAGGAACATACATAGTTTGTGTCGCTTGCGTTGTGCAGTAATTCATTTAACAAGGTTTCTTTTTTTTTTCTTTCTCCGTACTTGTCCCCTAAATGCCCCTAAAATAGGTGAATTTCACGGTGACCCCTCTATTTCCCAGTTTCTGTGAAATCGTGATTTAGGTAGACCCCTACTTATACTATAGCTGACATCCAACGTAAGGCTGAAAATAGTGTTTGTGTAACGATCATATAGAGTTTACCCACTTTATGGAAAAAGGGCTATTTTACTTTAGGGAAATACATATATTGCAGTTTTCACTGTTCAGTATACTGAACTGCATTGTAATCGTGTAAGATGGCTGAGCAGAGTAACAGTGTGCTGACACTGCTAAAGTTTTAATGCATTAGATTCAACTTTTGTTAGATTTTAATGGATTGTAACAAAACAATTATGAAGACAAATAACTATAAACTATATTTATATTTGTGTCACAAAATGTGCAGATTGGACTGGGTTACATCACACCGAGCCATTTCCACTTGATTGATACAATTGGGGTGACAGGGCATGTGTAAATTACCCCGGGATCATTATGAGATTTCTGTTTTGCCATTCTGTCATTGATGATTCATGTTAATGGATCTCCTATGGTTGGGCAGAGGGCAAGAAGCATTGCATTTAACAAGCCCCGAGCTGCAGGTTTGAGGTCCTTCCGAGAACAAGCGGATGCAGTAATGCTTGGCAACTAAGCTTGCACCGGCAGAAGAGCCCACGTGACTGATTTCAAAACAGTTGGCTTAGAATCCATGCTTGAGTAAACCCCCAAATAATCTTGTAAAGTTCTTCATTTGTGGCAAGGTTGGGGTCAATTTCTGTTTTTCAATTCCAACTCCTTTTTTAAAATCAATTCCCAATATAAATTCCAATTCCCTTTTAATCAATTTTAGCACGTAATTAATCCAAATTGCAATTAGGATTATTTGTTAAATGAGCGTCTCGTAGTGGCAACAAACTACTTAAACTGAAGTCACTGTTAGTCAATTAAATTGGCTTCAAATGAAAGCAGTTGAACAATCACAACAAATATGCCTCTAAAATATAAATTCCAATTCCTTCAAAGGAATTGGAATTGGAATTGGAATTGGAATTGCAATTGAAAAACAGGAATTGACCCCAACCCTGGTTTGTATTTCCAATTCTTAGCTTTTTAAACAAGTCATGATGTAAAGTTCCTCTTGCTGCAATAACTAACTCCAAAGAAGCAGTAATTCATTATCAATCCATCCCTGCACGATGAGGTGGTGCTTAAGAACTATACATATTACCCAAGTGTATTGGTGACCTGGGGGTTTTCATTAGTTTTCTCCTGAAAGACATTCATTTGTTATGCAGTGCAGACAATAACACTATTTATTTTTAATGGGCTTTTCTCTCTTCTATTGAGGTTATTATCTGATATACTACAGCACCGTATGCTTTAAATGTGTTTCTTGCTTAATACCCCTGAGTGTACAGTACATTCTGTAAGACCTCATATTTCAGCATTCATATTTAAACCCAAATGCTTCTGGGTACTATGGAGATGCTATTTGGACCATTTTTTCCTGAGGTAAGGTTATATGTGTTTATTTTATTATTTTTATTTATATGTTCGTTACTCTCTGTGCCTGTTTGCATGTAAATGTTTATTTGCTGCTGTATCTGTAGGGTCATTTGCATTGCTGCACTGAGCTTTGGTCACCAGGGTTCAAAGAGAACAAAACACAAGCTGTTTTGACATCACTCCTGTTTTGCATCCAGCAGGGCTTGCAATTCACAGAGGTGTTTCAGGTCACACTTATAATGTCTACTACATAGTGGATAACCCCATGTTCAAGCACTGAGACACGAGGTTGGGGACAATTCCTGCTTTTCAAATCCATTTCCTTTTCAAAATCAATTCCCAATTGCAATTCCTTTGAATGAATTGGAATTGCTATTTTAGAGACATACAGAAATCATTGTGATTGTTCAACTGCTTTCATTTGAAGCCAATTTAATTGACTACCAGTGCCTTCAATTTAAGTAATTTGTTGCCACTATGAGAAGCTCATTTTAACAGAATACTGCTAATTGCAATTTTGATCAATTATGTGTTGTAATTGATTAAAAAGGAATTGGAATTAAAAAAAAAAAAAACAGGAATTGACTATAACCCCGCTGAGACAGCACACACACATCTAAAGTATGTACCTGATAAGTATAGAAGCTGACTCCAGGCTCTCATGTATAATATCTAATAAATTATGTCGGAGCAAACACCCATGCGAAACATGGAGTAGAGGTATGCCAGCAAATCATGCATAATAGCCTGGAATCAGCTATTCTATTTGTAGTCCAAAGCACCGTTCGGTGATTGTTTTTATCATGGAACTGGCAAGGGTTTTCCTTGAGGGGCGAGAGTTTATTTATTTATTTATTTATTTATTAACCCCAAGATAGAGAGCCTTTGTGTCCAATGAATGCCTAATTTCCATAGTAGTCCCAGATGACCTATCCTCTTCCAAATAATGAGTGCCTTATTGAAGTGAAAATCTCAATTTACATGCAATGAAACAATCTTAATTGAAAATAATATACAACTTTCTGCTGATTTCATAGCCAGTTCCTCCATCAAATGGCTTGAATAATTTAAGTGCTGTATAGTCGATTTATTTCCTGCACCCATCTGCAGGCAAAGTGAATGCCAAACAAAAATTCTAACAGCTGTGTAAATGACATTATACATCTAAACATGCTTTCCATTGACTTGCCCGCTCTGTCCTGTCCTTTCAAGGGCCGTTTGTTAACAACAGAATTGAGAGTCAGATGACCACATCTGCTGCTCTGCTATCACTGGACTCCAGTGATGCAGATTTTACACAAGTGTTTTCCATTCAGATGTGCTTGTCTGACCATTTAATATCAGCCTGCGAACACCAGAGCTTGGAGTCTCAGAGTTGCACTGAAGCAGAAAGAATGCAAAACTGATGCTTGTGGTGTGTGTTACGATTATGGCAAGGTGACCCTGTGCACACACTTCATTTTTTCATCATTGCATTTATTATATAAATCTTTCTATGTATCAGTCAGTCCCACACAGTGGCAGGGTTTGATGCAGTCATTTGCTCGCTACGGTATCAGATTAGGACAGCACTTTCGTGTGAATTGGTGTGCTACAGCAGACACATTGTTTGTGTAAACACTTCAGGTACAGTCTGAAACAATCAGTGCTGCTTCCATGTGCAGGGATGTCTACAGAAGCTTGATAGAAGACTAGACCTTGTTTTGTGCAAGGGATTGTCCACATGACACAGAGGGCGAAGTATTTGCAGAAACTTTTTTTTGCTTCTTATTGCAATAAGGACATGTTTTAGGTGACTACGGGCCATATTTAGCACCAAATACAGGGGCAACAGCCATTGTTTTTGAACTTGTCGCTAACAGGGCCCTAAATGTAAAATATTTAGATTTCTGCTAACTTATGTACCGTAGTGCATACTGTATTTGTGAAGATATAATATTTAACATTAATACCACAGTATCTCTGTAAGTCGCCTTGGATAAAGGCGTCTGCTAAATAAACAAATAATAAAGGCTAAGAGATGTTAACCAGTAACTTCAGCCTTAATGAAAGTATTGTTTGTAAAGAAAGTACCCCAAGTGCATTATAAATTCTCTCTCTCTCTCTCTCTCTCTCTCTCTCTCTCTCTCTCTCTCTCTCTCTCTCTCTCTCTCTCATAGAGGTTTAAGGATGATAAATGCTTACTTTAGTACTCATAACAAGCAAAAAGAAACCCAATAGATAAAAAGTATTAAGTTTGCTAAGGCTTACAATAGTAAGTAGAATATAGAACACATGGTACCAGAATTATAAGTATAGACAAAAGCAGGAATAAAACATTTATTCAAACTTTCAAACTTGTAGATAAACTCAATCAATGTTGAAATGGTTCCAACGTTCGTAGTTGTTGTTTTCAAATGCACACAATATCGTCAGTTCAATTAAAGTCTTGTTTCAATTGTTCATCAAAGTATAATTGTTTTTCTTTTTAATCTTAGCAAAGTGTTACATTGTATGAAATGTTCTTACTTATAAACAAACATTCTTAATTAACAGATAAGAATCAGCTTAGTTTGTTTAGACCAGACTGGCAGGTCAGAACAGCAGGTAATCTCAACTATTCCCCAATTTAAATCTTTCCGACCCTCTGTTACTAATATCTAGTCCTTTTGAAGTAGATCTAGAGAATGTTAAGGGGGGGAGGAGGCAAGGGACAGACAAACTTAATGAACACCACAGCATCTCAAGTCTCATAGTTTATGATTTGAAATGTCATTTTATAAAGTACATTCAATTACAACTATGAATTTCTCCCACAGTACACCGTGATGGTAACAAACAACAGAACTTTTGTGTGCAGACTGCCAGTTTGTCAGCTGTGTCGGTCAATCTAGGTGACCTTTTAATGCAACCTGTAAAGCCGGCTTTGTCTTTGCACGCACTACTTGGCCACTGTTGTTCCAGAGCAGACATTTTTTATAATCTTCACTAAGCATTAGGGTTAATTTAAATAGTGTTGGCATAATGTAGCTGTGTTTTTTAAATTGCAAAAGTGTACTCAGAACCACATGTATACAATGAGAACGAGTCTCAATCCCTAACGATGAACTACAAATTCAAGGTCAGTAGAACAATTAGGTATTCAGATTGTAAAATTTGGTTGCCATAAGAAAACCTTATTGAGTTGCAGAATACAAACGATCAGTTCTGAGAAGGACAACCCTTTTTTATTTGTTTATTTAGCAGACGCCTTTATCCAAGGCGACTTACAGAGACTAGGGTGTGTGAACTATGCATCAGCTGCAGAGTCACTTACAATTACGTCTCACCCGAAAGACGGAGCACAAGGAGGTTAAGTGACTTGCTCAGGGTCACACAATGAGTCAGTGGTTGAGGTGGGATTTGAACCGTGGACCTCCTGGTTACAAGCCCGTTTCTTTAACCACTGGACCACAGAGCCTTTTAAACAAGTGTCTATTTTTAGTATGTTTCTGTGTCCAACCCCAATGCAATATAATGTTTCTTTTTTAATAAGTACTGTTCTTTATTATAAGTACATTGATAGGAGTGGTGCAAATTCACTGATGAAAATGCATGTTTGGGCCACCACAGGATGGCACTGGGGACTATATGCACAAATCCCACTTGAAATACTTTTCTGTCATGCAGAGGGAAAGCATGTATTTGTTTTAATTTGAAAAATATTTATTTGCCCTCCATACAAAAGCATGGTACCATAGAATAACCATTACTGGTACAACTGCTTGATAGCCTATGCTCTGCGAGTAACCTCTTCAAAATGTATTCACAAAGAGCAGAACTAGCTTAAAATACACATCAAAATGGATGTTCAGATACACAATGATTGAGGTAAGTGGTATTGTTCCAATAGCTAATGAAAGGCATTCTATTGTTTTAGCTAGGAGGGCATACCACACATTTTACTGTAATAAATTAGCAAGAGGTGTAATCTTAGATATGCTGGCTTTCAGAGAGGTATGAAATCACATTCTTTAGTCAGGGGAAAAAAATAATGACTTAGGGGACATGGGTTCACCACTGGGTATCACAGTTCCTGATAAAGAGGAGACAGGTGCCAGCAGCAAGTAAAGTATGGAACGCAAAATCCATTTGAACATCATCGCCATAGAGTCGAGTGGGAATAGATACAAGACAGATAAACCTGTAATTAGATCATGAAAAAAAAACCTCTGCTCTTGCATGTTTAAAATTGTGGCATATCTGAGTTCTCATCCTTTTACGATTAGATGAGTTTACTGTGTAGCCCTTACCTTTAGGGACTGCTATATTTGCTGTAAAGTTATGTCAGCTCATGGGCATCAAAAGTGCTAAAGCAATGAGAAGGATGCTATTTGGCTAAAGGCATCAGCACACACTAGTCGTTGCTGTTTAATTCTGATCTTCAGCGACTGAACTGAACAGCAGTTGTTTTCCTGTAAGTTTTCAGATCCTGTGAGAGAAACGATTGCTCGGGAGGAAGAGGTGTGGGTAACAGGCTTGTTTGTCCGATGGCAAAGGTTAATAGCCTTTTAAACCACTTGAATTCCTTCAGGACGTTTACCTTCCTTGTTGTCATTTGGTACCAAATGCTGGTGTTTTGTTTCGGTTTACTGGAGCCCAGCAAAATATCAGCAAAGTACCAATAATGGTGGTTAAATACAAAGCTTTTGTTTTCAACTTTGCATTATTGTATATAGAGCTTCTGTTTCTAAATTTGCATTTATTTTGTTGACTGGGAAATGTCTTTACTTCTTCATTTTACTATTGTGTTTGTCTCCTCATTTATTTTTAAATTGAGCTTAAGCCACTAAAGCACAGCCTTTTCCAGTATATGAAGAATGTATTATTGTTGCCCTCTGAAACCATTTATTGCAATGGGCTATTTATATTTACTCCTATGGTAAAAAAAAGGATGTTTCCTCAACAATTTTACCTATGCATGAAATTAATAGGGATGTGCAAAAAAAATACTTCTTATGGAAATTGGATAAATTAATTTGATCAACAGGACTGTTCCCTCGCATGTTCCATTGATTTGAAAGTGGTTTTGTTATTAAGTTTGCACAAATTGATAAAAAAAATGAAGTCAGCTATTCTGGCAAGTTATCATGGAAGATTGATCATGTACACCTCCTCAACAAATAAAACCACTGGGCCATCCTGGTAGCATATACTGACCATACTGATTTCCCTTTCCTTGCATATGGTAGTGACTTGGGATCACTAAATGCTGAATTTTTGCCCTATACACTGCTGACAGCAACTACCTCCGCTGCTCTCTGCAGGACTTGTATCCATGGTAACTTATTTAGCTTTCACCTACTTTGCAGACAGGTAAGCTGTATATAGACTACTGCAGAGCAGGCAGTGTTGACCAAGGAGAGAGAAAAAAAACACACACACACACACACACACACACTCCTCCCAACCAATCCTTTCCAAAACACTGAGGAAACAACATTGCTTTTGGTGTTTATTTTTTTATTTTTAGAAAGATCAGAACAGTCCTATTGTAGGTTTAACCAGAGAGACAATTAACAATGTCTTATGGTAGTGAAATAAGATTATAACACAAAGGATAGGTTTCCCTGAACATATTTACTTATAAATCACCTTATAGATGGAACAAAAGCAGGAAAGATATATTTTATTTTTAGAACAATTATTCCTCAAATATTGTTGGCCCCCTTATTGGTTTGTGCTTTTTGTACAATTTATTGGCAAAATAATGTACCTTGTTAGGACCATTTTTTATGAAAATATAATTGAGCCCAAAGCAAACAATAGAGCACATTTTGATTAAATTATTTATACCATTCAACATTACTCATACTTACCATGCTAGCTCCCCTCACTAAATGATTAAACAATGAATTAAAAGGTAATGGCTTGATTTTGATTACATGTTATTAATGCTTTGTAATGAAACATCTATACATAATTGAATGATTGAATCTCCTTAAAGTGAAAACAAAATGAAAAAAATCCTACTGCTCTGTTTTTTAGGAACATGCAGGCCTTTTAGTAACATTCTTTGATCTGCTGCACAGAAAATTGCTTAGTGTTGAATTCAACTCCAACATTAAACTGCATGTTTATCCACACTGAACATACATTGTTCCTATTTGTAGACTCCTAGTCTTTATTCCTGGTGGGATATACAGTATAACTGCAGTTTCAATCGGCCGTATGTTTGTTTGAAATGTGTGTGTATATATATTAATATAATATGAATCTTAATTTCATCACGATTGGCATCTTTAACAGTTTAGAATGTTGAACTGGGTTCTTGTTAAACTGCAGTTAGCATAGCGTTGTGTGAGGGAGGTATTATGACTGGTTGTTTACTACATCTCAGAGCAGTTGGTGCCATGTAATCCTCTGATTGGTTACATCACTAATTCAGATACAGAGCTACAGTACTTAATGTGATTGGAATAGAACCCAAGCTTACTGATTTAACCTGCAGCTGGTCAGCCAGTGGGAATGTGAGTGAGGTCAATGTGGCATTCCCTATGTATAAACATTGTGTGACAGACACCTAAAATTTTAAAGGAGCAAAGTCTATGACCCTCCCTCCTCCTTTACATAATACCAGCTTTTATATTTTAAACATATTAGACAGCATTGGTTTAGCTGGGCTTTTAAAAATCTGTGCCCTGATAAGTATGTAGCTGAAGAAGTAACGCTCTGTAAATATGTACTCATGAATATTTGCTAGTGATGGTCACCCAAAGATACAAGCTTGCGAAGTGAGGCTCCACATACTAAAACAATGCTTACCTTCTGTCTCCTACATGCTCTGTATCTCACAAACGAAGTGAGTAATGGAGGTCACACAGGTAAACCAAGGGAGTACAAGGATTGTGGGAAACCCTTGACCTCCATGTCAAAGGCAATGGAATACCAGGCCAACCCGGTATTTCCAACATAGTCACTGGAAGTAGAATGTAGAACCAATGATGCGATTTGGATTTTTAACAGATACAGTTAGGTATAAGCTTGGTTCTTTTTTTAAAAAAAAATTTAATTTTTTTTTTTTTAGTCGTCGCCAATGGTTTTTCCCCCGGTCTTCTCCCCAATTTGGAATGTCCAATTATTATTTTTATCCCGTTTCACCGCTGCAACCCCCCTGCGACTCGGGGAAAGGAGGCTGAAACACACGTCCTTCAAAATGTGTTCCTGCCAATCCACAAGACCTATAGTTAACTTTTTACATACTTAAGTTAATTTCACTTTACACAATGTAAATTTAATAAAGTATTATTTTACAGAACAGGAGTGAGTTTAAAAAGGAAAACAAAACTGGAGGTGTTTAGAGCTACTTAGATAATATGTACTTTTAGGACAATGTGGGGAAGCTATAAAAAAGGCCAACAAGATGCTTGGATATATTGTTAAAAGTTGAATTTTAAATCAAGGGAAGTAATGTTAAAACTTTACAATGCATTAGTAAGACCATCTTGTGTTCAGTTCTGGTCACCTCATTACAAAAAGATTATTGCTGCTCTAGAAAGAGTGCAAAGAAGAGCAACCAGAATTATCCTGGGTTTAAAAGGCATGACGTATGCAGACAGGCTAAAATAATTGAATCTATTCAGTCTTGAACAAAGAAGACTACACGGTGATCTGATTCAAACATTCAAAATTCTAAAAAGTATTGACAATGTCAACCCAGGGGACTTTTTTGACCTGAAAAAAGAAACAAGGTCTAGGGGTCACAAATGGAGATTAGATAAAGGGGCATTCAGAACAGAAAATAGGATGCACTTTTTTACACAGAGAATTGTGAGGGTCTGGAACCAACTCCCCAGTAATGTTGTTGATGCTGACACCCTGGGATCCTTCAAGAAGCTGCTTGATGAGATTCTGGGATCAATAAGCTACTAACAACCAAACAAGCAAGATGGGCCGAATGGCCTCCTCTCGTTTGTAAACGTTCTTATGTTCTTCTATTCTATTGTTCTTCTATTCTAATGTTCTTCTATTCTTATGTTCTTCTATTCTTATGTTCTTCTGTTCTTATGTTCTTCTATTCTTATGTTCTTCTATTCTTATGTTCTTCTATTCTTATGTTCTTCTATTCTAATGTTCTTCTATTCTATTGTTCTTGCCCGCATCTCTTTTCTTACCTTAATCTGCTTCTCCATGACGATTTTAAACAGTAACGATTTAATAAAAGGAAACTGCTGATGTCCCTAAATAGCTGCTGCTGATGCACTCACACAGTATTGACATGGTGAGTCTGTCTTTATTATATCCTCCTCCTTTTGAAGATTTTAAACTTATTCAAAGGTGCCTAAGGTAGTGCACGTTATAATAGATGCAGGGAATTTTTAATTTACTTTTAGGCCATTAATTCTGCTTAATTTGCTCACTGAAAGCAAGTGACAGATTCATGCTATCATAAGTCAGCCATGTGCCACCTTCCTAAATTACAAACAATTCCTACAGGAATACCCATTGCCCACAAACATGCTTTTTTCCTGATTATGTGTACAGTAAGTAATTTATTTTGTGCGGTAAATGTTTAGTTCTTCACAATATCAATTACAGTCACCCCCTGCATAGCAGATGTGTAGTTATCATTTGGGGAATTAAGTGACACGCCTGCTAAATAGTGTTTTATAAACAAGCTTTTCAAATTACAGGTTGCAAAATGCAGCCTATATTAGATCACTGAATAACATATTACTATGGCAGTAACTTCAGTGGAATTCAGTAACTATTATAGACCGGTTGTTCTTCTATAAAGTTTTAGTAATACTAGACTAAATACCTTCTGGTCTGTGTTTGATGGTGGATATACTTGAGACATGCCTGTCAACATTGAATTTTCAAAATAAGGGAGCTTTAAGTAAACTGAAATCTTAAGCCCCTTTCACACTGGCACTATTACCCGGGTCCTGGCATCATTCTTGCTCCCATGTCCCACCGTTAAAATTAGTCCTGCATCGTTTAGAGAAAATATGCCTTTTTCCAACGTTGCTTAGTATTGTGTGAAAATATGTTGTCCAATAATCTTGAAATGTGCATCAATATTATTATTTATTTATTTATTTATTTATTTTTTTTACCGGGAGGGCTTATCGCACGCGAAGCTATCGTAGATTGTCAAGTATGTGAGCTTGCCTCTTGAACTGAATGCATGCCTGAGTCCGGGCAAATAAGGGTGAGTTGACAGGACTGTGGTGAGTGTGCGCTTCATTTGGCTTTGTTGGCAGTTTATACTTCTGGTCAGTGTTTGGTATCTGTTTCACAAGAGGGTTGTTACAGCTTAGGTGGACCGGGGGAATGTTCGATCACTTACACCGCATAAATGAATTGTACAGCACTAGAAATGAGGTTTTAAAAAGATACTAGTGTTATTTGTCTTGGTCCTTTATTCAGAGGGGGTGAGGGATTGCAGTCTGAGTGTAAAAGCACCTAGAATGGATTGCATTATGATAAATTAGACCTGCAATTTTAATATTGCTGGTATTTCATTTGATGCAGTTGGCACTGTCAATTCAACAGCAGCAACCTGAGACCAGGCCTATAATAACTGTTTAATGATATGCAAGCAGGCAGCAGCAAATAGCTTGACGTGAAAGTCAGGCGTGTCTCATTTTTAAATTGTTGCATTAAAATACGCTGGGGGTCGTGAGCATGGTTTCAGCCAGCCAGCCCCATAAGGAAATTAGTTTCCCTGCATAACAAGAGATAACTGCTTGAGGAATAGAAAACATACAGGTAAGAAAATAACACTTGAACCCTTTCTGAGTGTGGATGCTTCAGTGAAAAATTAAATGAACATTGGGGGGGAAAAAGGGTAATTGCATTGCAGGGGACTTCAATTTTGATGACTTCAGCACAGATACAATGAATATTGGTGTGCATGGAAGAGGATGAATCATGTCTGCAGTGGCGGAGTTAAAATGTGGCCACACAGATTCAAAAATCGATTCATGCCACTTAAATAGCTAGAGAAACTGCTTTTCATTTTATTGTATTTTGTACTTGAAGTTTAAACTTCTGCTTCTGTGCTACAGGTCAGCTTTCCCTCCATGGTCTGGCATCCGTCCCAACTTTGTTCTGGTAGACTATTACCTCTTTTCCATGACCACCAGTCTGAGCTGATGTGAGTTCTCCTGTATTCCTCCTGAACCCCCCATTGCTGGCTGAGGTTAAAAAACAAACAAACAAAAAAAAAAACTTTTCAAGGAATACGAGTTTTCGACCGTTGTTGACTGTTCTTTCCCAGCAAGCCTTGCAGCTAAGGTCCCATTCATTTGTTTACAAAACCGAAACGATGGACGCTATTGCTTTTGCTTCCTATCATCTAAACAATTCATCTGGAGCTTTTTATTACAAAAAAAAATCAAACAAAAATATTAAAGCACGGAGAAACCAGCTCACGGATGTGGATTCAATGTTTATGCTCACTTGTCAATTGAATCCTGGCACAGTCTGCACATTAACTAATTGTGACTTCCCCGTGCCCACATACCAACATACATTTTAAATCACCAGTGCTGCATAACCCACACTATGTACAGTAAACCAAAATACAGCCAGGGGTGGGGGTTATCTCGTGACATGGGAGCAGCAAGGTTTTCAGTCCCGGTTGAGTGGTGCATGGAAACGAGGTGCAGTTGCATTGTAGTACTGTATGCTTATTAATGCAGTTCCACCTTGTAGCTCAGCTGTTGTATCTAAATAATTTATATTTTAATGGGACAAAGCGCGTCTACAATCACTTTTGATATGCAGTAAAAGTGGTTGTGTGTGTTTGTCAAGATGTCACTGTTGCCAACTCCATACCGTGCTATAAACATCTGATTCAGCTGAGTAGAGAAACAGCACTGGCACTGTAATATGAATTAGTGATGTGTGTCTAAAACATATGCCTCTCTTTGTTTTTGCTGAGTACTGTTAAATTGGAGACAGAAAGACTAATATGGAATGGTTACTGTATGGACAGTTTTATCAGAAGCAAGGCATATGGTCAAATGATGCAAGTGTTTTTTTTATTTTTATATTCACATATATTTTTATATATATATAATACAGGGATGTATATAAGACTCCTATTGCATAGCAGTTTCACCCGTTGGTGTTTGTAACTGAACTGCATCCCGTTAAGACCGACCACGCATCATTTGACATGCTGCACAAAATGTCAGTTTATCAGCAGAGATGATTATTGGTTGTTAGCTGTGTTGGAAATGAATGATATCCTGTGGTTACTTAGTAAAGCCCAGCCACGCAGCATTTGACAGGCTGCACAAAACGTGACATAAATCCTTTGCTTAATGGGTAATATAAGGTGTTGGGATGTGGGAATAATAGAGATATTTTCAGTTGATGTTAGCTTTTGTTTACTGTAACCTACTTTTTGTGGTACTGTAAACTAACATCTGAAATGCAATGGTGTACCCCATGGAGACGGATATGTACAATATATTACTGAATTCTGGCAGTCACCGTGGATGTGAGGGCGGGAATCACAAATCACTTTCTCATTCATGTCATGAGTTGTCTACCATAAAAGGCTGTAGAAAATTTTGCAAAAACAAAAGCAAAAAATTGTTGTAAATGTTGTATTTAAGAACAATTTTGCTCTCACCTATTGTGTGAATTTATAAGATGATGTCTTTGGCATTTCTGTCTTTTTTTTTCTGTATCAGACACAAATGTCGACAAACATTTTGATATATAGAACAAAAGTCACACACCATTTCACTCCCAAACCCGTAGTCTCATATCAGTTTTTATAATTGATAATATATCTGCATTCCCTGATTTGGATTCTTGCATTTGATACAAAAAAAACCCGGTGTAAACTGCATGACTTGTAACCTTCTTGTTTTGAAAGCCTGTGCACTGTAACTCAGACCATGCCCCCTCTTCTAGGGCTGTTCACGCTAAGCCTTGGCTCTGAACACATCTGAAAGCCTGCAAGCCGAGCTGAGCTCTGAGCCAAGCCAGGGCAGTGTTTAAAAGTGGATTAACAACCCTCTCCCGGACTCCACACACCAGGATGTTGAATCCCATCCAGGTCCTGTGTTCCGACATCACAGCGCTATCTTTGGAAGCCAAGCAGTTTGCAAGTTACACTGAAGGTGATTTTACATTCGGCAATTATGTTGAATGGGTCAGTCCTATACTGGACAGGTATTGAATAGCTAAAAGGAACTCTTCAGCCAATCAGTAACTGCCTTACTAAAGGACTGACCAGGCATACATTTATTGCTGTTATGAGCTTTAATATCTTTAAAAAATTGACCTGCAATTTATCACAATATTTTGGTAATGATAGTAAGAAGTAGTCCACAGGGAATCCAGAACCATTTTGATTAAAGTAACACAAGTTTACACCATTAGCACTGTAAGAAAACTTGTACTCACTTGTCACATTATGATTGATAGTGGAGTTCTCTAGCCATGTCCAGCAAATGTAGTGTGTAGAGTTTGGAAGCAAAGGCCCTTCCATTTGATGTAGAAATGGTATACTGCAAGCCCAGAACATCCTCAAGAAAGCTGTAAAGGTTAAGAAGCAGGTGTAAGACTTCAGGAGTCACAGTTTGCTTTTCTATATAGCGAGACTAGACTTGACAGTCTCATCCTTTTTAATAGGGGCTTTGCAGTTAGACAGCTTTTATGATGAACATGCTGTGAGCTTTTGATTGTATAGTACCGGCACGGTATATCTACTTGCAGTTCATTATGTTTCACTGTGAAGAAGGGCTGCTGTGTCAGCATGATGTTAAAAGTAATTTTTTTTTTTCTTTTGGTCTTTTGCCAACTAACTCCTTGTACTGTGGGTTAACAGATAAAATCATCAATACTGTTTGATTTTTCTGAAAAATATCAGCAAGAGGGATGCAGGGGCAGTGTAGGTACTGTAGGAGCTTTGTGGTTCATACTGTTATCCTCCTGGCCAAAAATGTGGTTTCCAATTTTAAAAACAATCAAACACCCAGATACATAAAATGGCAGACTTGAAGAATTGTCAGTTTTGAATGAAGAGCAGCAGTATTGACATCAGTGCTCTAGTCACGCTCCCTGAAGCACCTTCCTTTACACGGAATGGAGTCTCTGAAAACAACGAGGCTTGCTCCAAGGCATCAACAGTACATTGTGAACTCAAGAGCCTGTCTAAAACCTTAAGGCAATCTTTCAAGCAACATTTATTTTTAGATTTTCAACCAATTTGCTAATTACAGGAAATTCAATCAACAAAATTAGAATAACTTGGCAAAATGTCAGTGTCAGCTGCTGTAATTGCCAGAAAAAGGCTGTCTGAAAGTTGACTCGAGTTTCAAGGCTGATTAAAGCCCCAGTTTTTATGCTTTGTTCCACAGTTGCCACCTCAAGTAAATACAAGATGATTAGTGCACCTCACTACCTCACACCTAACTTGCAACCCAGTTCACAACACAGAGTAGCTACAATAACATCAGAGGGTGATGATCAGCTATTAGATTTGATGTGTTTGTTTTTTTTTCATCTTATAGTGATGTTGGAGTCTGTAACCTACTACAGCCTAGAGGAAACAAGTTAGATTAAATCATATCAAATAGCCTATCATCACCTATCCTATTCATAGCACTAATATTTTATGTAATGTAACATATATATATATATATATATATATATATATATATATATATATATATATATATATATATATATATACACACACACACAGAGTAGCTATCTACTGAAGTTTTTTTCTATAATGTATCACTCTCAACCAAACATATATTGATATATTGTTTTGACCAATTGTGAGTTTGAATACAGTGTTAATCATTTAGAAGAGAAATGCATAGGATAGGTGGCACAAATGATAAATCACCTGCACTTGAATCAGTTCCAAGCTGTTTTATTTTATTCCCCCTATTTTTTAGAGATAGCAGCTCATTTATTCGAAAATAACAGTTTACATTGCACAATGTGGACAAATGTTTTCAATTAATTAATATTAAAAATAGTAATAACAATTAAGAAACAGTATTCCAGAAATACTCCCGTAGTGTATGGTTAGCTGTACTGTATGTACCAGTAATATAGGATTTTTCTTTCACTTTGATCAAATGTTAAAATTTATTTGATAATAGGAGATATTTTCTAACAGTATATGATAATATGAAATAGGCCTGTGGTAATAATAGCCTTGTACAGTGTTATCCAAACTGTAATGAAGGAAGGAACAAATATGTGCTTGATATAGAAGGATTATTTATTTTTGTTCCAGGTTCATGTCTTTTTTATTATTATTTTTTTATTATCATTTAAAGAGTGGTATTGTACCTTCTCATTTTTCAAAGCTGGTATTTGCTCTAGTGCATATAGACAGGGGGAGTATGACTAACTGCATTTTTGTTGGACAAAAGGGTGACTTTACATACACATTTTTAAATACTTATGTACAGTAAAGCTGTAGTAAAGTCAATAGTCTAATTATTGCCACAAACTAACATCAAGTTTGAGAAATGGCTTGTGCTTTGGTTTGACAAACTGATCATGCTAAGAGGATCAAACATGTTTTCTCTCTCGCTCTCACTCTTTTCCTTGAAGGAAAGTATTAACATCACCCTGCAACTACAGTCTCTGTCAAGCTAATTTAATGAGCAGGCAATTATATGCAAGCATTTAACCAAGACATGCATGTGTTTTTGTATACTTTTGATAAACGTTAAGCAAGCCTAGTGTAAGTGTAAAGTTGTCTTTAGGGTTAAAATTAAAACGGGAATCAAAACCCAATGGAAATTATGATTGAACTCAATTTGAGCTTGTTCATAATCAGTGGTTATGGTAGAAAAAACTAAAATAAAACTATTAAAACATATTGATTTTATTTTGGTGTTTTACACTTTCTTTTCTAGTAAGTTCTCTGGCACAGCAATGTTTCTTAGATAAAGTAAATAAATAAAAAAACCTGTTAAGTGTAGATAAGCAAGTCCCAATTATGTACACATTAACCAATAAGACATAACACATTAGAATTGCATCTTATCCTTTTGGCTATGAGTTGTACTCTAACACAATGACATTGGATGAGATTCTAACATTTTTTGATATACGTACAACTTAACAAATGCTATGTATTAAAAACCTGATGTTAGTTGTTACACCAAAATCCATTCAACTCGGGGGGGGGGGGGGTGAAATTCTGCCGGTACTCAGTACCAGGACTTATTTGATCTGCTTTTCAGTCAACGAGCATGCATTATATCTACTTTGACACTTTTACACAGTTCGCTAGTGTTCTGGGTGGCAGCAGTCTCGTCACAGCAACTAAACAATCATTAAAATATTCTCAAAATCAGCTTTCCCTAAAATTTAACCTACCACAAACACACTTTTTTTGTTAATTGCAAATTCGGAACTTATGCAAAATAAAGTGGCTCAGTTTCCTCTAATGCTTCCCAAATCCACTATAGATTCCATACTAGAATTCAACCCTGACTGTAGGGGTGTGATATCTAAAATGTATAACATTATACTGTCTCTGTATTACTCTTCACTGTCTACACTGAAAACCGTGTGGGAGCAGGATTTACGATTCAACCTCACAGATGGCATTTGGGAATCCATTCTTGTCCGTGTGCATTCCTCTTTGGTTAACGCTCGACATGGGCTCATTCAATTCAAAGTCTTACATTGCCTCTACTTGTCAAGGGTCAAACTGGCCAGAATTTACCCTGAACTGGATACAACCTGTGACGAATGCAAACTAGCCCCTTCTTCTCTTATTCATATGTTCTGGTGCTGTCCCATTCTGGGAACAGCTTACAGAGAAAAAATATATATGATTATTGTCTTAATGTACATGATAAATTTAAAAACTAAGTTACTGAGTTTTTGAATGTTACTGCCATTAAGATGGAAATTCTAGTCATGCTTGTGTCCACGCTAGCTACGTAAAGTTTTGTTGTGTTAAGTTAAACTTCATAAATCCAGCTGGTTAATGATTCAGAAGTTGATTGTCAATTCCACGAAAGAAAAAATGCCAGTTATAGTCTAGCTGGAACTTTTTCTTTGTGTGAAATATTTTAAAAATTACGAGCATCTGTTAATACTATAGGTAATCATTATTGTTGATCTCAATGTAAAATTTTACAAAATATTTTTGTTTGTGCATCTGAAAGCATTAGATTACTGTACATCTTTATTTCACTTCTCCAAACGAATGTTGATGAAGGCTGTAGCAGCTAAACACACCCCCTGCTCTCTCTCTTTCTCTTCTTAATAAACTAAACATGTCACATTTTTAAACGGTTTTATGCTAATGCATAATGTAGAGTCTTCGTTTAAGTATCTGCCATGCTGACAAGCAAATCTGTTTTAAAAAAATTCTCCTGAAAAGATTCTTGAAGCAGACTGCCAGAAAATGTGCCTGGTAAGATGACCACGCCATGATGAAAAATCAATTGAAGAAGGTGTACAGTATGTGTAACACTGACATCATTTAATCACATTTCATCTTGTTCAGCTTTGGGAAGTCTTTTCAAAAGATATATATTTTTGGAGTAGCTCATGGTAATGAATCTAGACAGAAACACAACAGAGAAGCACACAGCATATATTATTATACGATAAGTAATAAGTAAAAAAAAAAAAAGAAGAAGAAATAGCAGGTATATATGTTCTAATCTGGAAAGTATGGGGATGTTGTCAGAGAATACTATGGGGATTAAAATGGCCAAGTCAAGTAGATCATTTTAAGTAGAGGGGTATTTCAGCCTCTATTGTGTATTGTTTAACCAAAACCTTTTTGTATCATTTTTTCATAGCACAGGTTATTTTATACCATTTATTTTATATCACCCCTTTTTTTGATATATTGAAGCAAAACTCCCTCTGTATAGCAGTTACTGCATAGTGTAATATTTCTTAATTAAGGCTTAACTTAAGTGACAGTACATGACTGAGTGATACATGCAGAGGTTACAAAGCTTTCAGTATTTTCAGCTTCTTTGTTTTATGGTGAATTGGTTATATTTTATCAGTTATTTTTGAAGGTTTATTTTGTATTAAAACATGTTTTGTGTACCTGTATCTATACATTTTAGAAGTATTTATTGATTGGCATTCAAATTCTCTCAATTTTCTTTTTACATGGGGGGGCGGACCATACCATACCATACCATACCATACCATACCATACCATAGGTGTGCTCCACTGCATACAAGTACCTGCACTTTTTTGTTGAGAATTTCACCCCTGATTTAACTACACCTGCTATGGGGTGAGCCAGACATGGACATTTTATTTTTGCAACAGTAAGATTGTGTTTGTGCCTTCCATGTATTCTCTGCTTTTAAATACTCTTAATCAGGAAACCATAGCTTGTAATATACTGTAAACATATGTTTATTAAATGCACTGCTTTGTATTCCTTTGTAATGAAAAACAAACTAGCACCTTTAATTAATTCAAACACGTTTTACAATTTAAATTAAAATCCTCTCACGCAGTGCTGGTTTATAGTAAAGCATACATGAAGACAGAAATTTGCTGCTCAACTAGAATAATTCCCAGATGTTTTTAAAGCCATAAGTAAAGGCATTTTGTGCTTTCACTGGCCATAACTACGGAACATGTTAATTTACAAAATCAGAACCAAAGTGTTTATTAAACTGCAGTTTTGCCTATATACATACATATACATATAAAATGGACACTTAAGAAAAGAAAGACAATTAAACATTCAGTGGAGACTTGAGGAGACTTGTGGCGCCAAATCAGCCAAATCAGCCAATCAAAAACCCACTTTTAAAATGGTAGAAAATAATTACTGAATAAAGAATAAAAAGATGAACAAATTCTGACTATTTCTCAGTTTGTGTTATTATTGCGTACATCTGAAATGATACAAAATAATACTGACAGTTCTCTCATTTACAAATTGCAGTCGGGGGGGGGGGGGGTTACTGAGTAATTTATTTTAAATTAATATCTTTAGCAAAAGGTGACGCATTCAATAAGATTTGCTTGTGTGATTGTCAAGCAAATCAGCGCATTTTTGGCAGTAAGATGATAAAAAAAAAAAAATACTAAGATTTCTGATTGGTTTATATTTGGAGAACCCCCCGATACAGTCAATATATGGATAGTATTCATCACATGATTTGAATTAATGTATAATATGATTCAGTAGAATTCATGAAATAGTCAGGGAGAAGACTACTTGTTCATAGAAAAGAAATTCATGATTCATCTGGTAAAAGCACAGCCATGTGGTCTTTGCCAGGGACTCCGAAGGGAGCGTCACACTGGCTGTGGTCGACTCGTGGGTTAGGAAGGCAAAACTGCAGTTTAATAAACACTTTGGTTTTGATTTTGTCCGGCTGAGGTGTATATACAGAGCTAGTAGCTATCTGAAGGGTTTATGTGTAAGTTAATAACATATTATTCACTTAAATGATCCACGTCAAATCATCTACAATTTGACAGCAGCTGAATCTCAAATGATATTTGTTCACGGATGAGTGCAACATCTGTGACATTTTCAAAACAACTCAAAACCATTTTCATTGCAGATATCACTTCTTGTTTTTTGGTGGCAGTCCGGCCTAATTATGTATTTATTATTTTGTGTACGTTATCAACATGATGGCATTCATTTTGCTGTAAATAAATTATTTTTACATGGTCTTGCTGTGTTAGCATCTGGATTAAATATGTGTCTTTCCATAAACTCACATCACCCCCCTCTGTGGTTGATAAGAGATTTTTACCCCTTAATCTAATTATTCATAGGGAAGCTCCAGGGAACCAAGCTAATGGGCATTGAGACCAAAAAACACTAATGAAAATGGAATTATCACTAGTGCTCTGCTTACTATAGGGTGTGCGGAATATCTTCTAGCTTTATTGAGGCAGATTTTTTACCAAGCTCTGGGGGATTTGGTTTTGGACGGATCATGGGAAGCTTATAGGGTTTTGGGGTATTAATTTTTAAAATCATGAAAATGAAAATTAGTGCATGGCAGCCAAGTCAGGAGTTCACATCTCTGCTCGGCTGCTTGGAGCAAATTCTCATGGTCTGCTTCTGTTTTCCAGCTTTTTAAGGGGAGAGGGGAGGAGCAGGAACCAAAATAGCACGGTATCCTGAAATACAGTACTAGCAGACCAACTGACCTTTAGGTCCATAGTATTTAGTCCTGTCTTTTTGAGCTTCAAACATAAAAATAAATAATGGAGTAGAAAGCAAGAAAAAGCACAGAATTGTATTAAAGGTTATCTGTTAGGCCAGGGGTGTTTTGAATAATTATCTGACTCAGGGCTATGAACGCCCACAATCCATATGAGATAAACTGGATAGTCACTGAGTAAATGTTATAACAGGTTTTTTAGAGCTGGAGAAATAAACACCAGCCTTCGAGGCAAGATTAAAAAAAGGGAAAACCGAGAATGAAAAAAATAATAATAATTGCTGGTGAGTAGTTTATCTTCTTGAAATGGACATTCATTTTTTTTCACATTGTCAACGTAAAAAAAAGGATTTAAGTTATTTAGAATGGGTTCATGAACTTTCCATTGTATTGAATTTTTAACACGTAGAAAGTACTGCAGTAAAGTACAATCATGGGTATTGCACTGCAGTGCCTACAATGTTTTCCATGCCGGATGTATCTCAGAGAGCATGGCATGATGCTGTGCTTCAAAACTGCTGTGTTGTTTTCAAGATGTTGTATTTATTATATATTTTTTTATAATAAAACAAATGGCGACAAATACCTACTTGCTTATGAATTATTTTAAAAACAAATTCTGTATTTCTTTCCTGGCTTTTTTTAAATAGATAAATAAAATAATGGATGTTCAGCAGCCCTTTTATATTTGTCTTCTGTGTTGTTTTCAGGTGAATGTTTTGTATAGCAGTTGTCTTCTTTCTTTGGTGAAAGAGTTAAAATTAAATTGTTGATGTTTTTTTTTAAGTTGTCGTTGCCAATTATTATTATTTTTTATCCCGGTTGACCTCTGCAACCCCGCACTCGAACGGAGGCTGAAACACATGTCCTCCGGAATGTGTTCCTGCCAATCCGTCATTTTTCGCACTGCGGATCCACAGCGAAGCCACCAGACCTATAGTGCCGGAGGAAAACGCAGATCTGAATGGCTCCACTGCAGACCCACAGGCGCCCTATCAGCCACAGGGGTCGCTGGTGCGCGGTGAACCGTGGATTGCCCTGCCGACCTAAGCCCTCCCTACCCGGCGGCGCTCCGCCAATTGTGCGCTGCCCCCTAGAAACCCCCGGTCATGGTCGGCAATGATATAGCCTGGATTTGAACCTGCGATCTTCAGGCTATATGGCGCATCCTGCACTCCACGTGGAGCACCTTTACTGGATGCGCCACTCGGGAGCCCCTATTATTGATGTTTTTAAACTTGAATGGTCATTAACTGCTATTGCATTGATGCATAGCTGTCGGTACACATGAATGGATGTATGTTAGTTGTTGTAAGTATAATTGCAATAACAGGTTGCGGATGTGGGGTGATAATATTCTTCTCTGATCTTATTGTCTTTTTATGGCTTTTTAATTTGCATCTAAACCAAAGATGCTCATCATAGGGATTGTAATTGATTTCAGAGCCACCCCTCCTCCCAGCTCCTTTTGAAATGTCGCCCCAGTAGAATACATGCATCCTCCAGATGTTGAAGGCTCCCTCCTGCAGAGGGTGATAATTGAACTTTATGAGTTGCCATTAAACAACTGCACATTGTTTCTAATTATTACAGATTGGCTCCCTGTCTTCCCCAATGAATCCCAGACATCGCCCAGTTCCCCTCATTACTGTAGCCAGCTGGCTCCGTTTGTTAGATATTTTGAAAGAAAGTAGGAGTAGGTGTTTTAATTCGATAGAGGGAATTCATGTACACTTGAACAGTGCATTTTTAATACACACTGTCCAGCCAAAATAATATGACCACAGCACCACTGTGGTCATATTTGAAACCTGGTTGAGCTATTTCATGGAACTAGAATAGTTGGGACAGCAGTGTATCCTAGATGTTAGAAGATCTTTTGTATGTTTGAGGACCTTTATCCTTAAAGTCTCAAACAGTGTGCAGTTTTTCCAGGTCAAGTTCATGCCATAGGGATTCAACTATATTGATATCCCATGATTAGCAGGCTTGTATGTAATAAATAGGAAAAAACAACATGGACTTGAGGGGCCTAATCAGAAATCTGCTTTAGCAGTCTAGCTCCAGTTTCTTAGCTGCTTTAGGGAGGCAATAAGTGAAAGGATTGTTTTTGTAATTTAATATCTGGTAACTTTTCAGTACATAGGTTCAGTAGCCTTGTAAACTACTTTGTTTTGATATGGTTTTTTATGTAATGTTAACAAATTAATAACCAAGCTTTTCCTAAACCATTTTCTTACGTATTTGGTTATCACTCAATTTAAAGATGGCAATGAAACAGACTGGAGATGTTTAATTCTTATTAGATAGTTTAACAGCATCATTTGAACCAGGCTGATTTATGTATTTTGATTTGTTCTTGGGGAGGAGGGGGTTGTGCTAGGATGATAGGATTATTATTATTATTATTGTTTTTATTTGTTTTGATAGTGTAATATTGGTGGGTTCCCACCACTGTGTATTAGTGATCCCAAGTGTTTAATTAAAGGTGTATGTGTGCAACAAAACCATTATGTCCATTAGATTGATGACATCCATTCCAAATAAAAGATGCATGTTAAGTGAAGTTCTGTTAGTCTCCATGGAAACCCATTACAGGGCTCTATGATTACTCAGTAGTTTATCTGCTTTGGGAGACCTACTTTAATGCAAACAACACTAGCTACAGTAATGTATTGCATTTGGGCAATGGCTCATACCACTACTTAGTTGCTCTTTTCCCACATGTTGATACTACAATGCTTTGTTAGCCACTATAACTTATTTTTGTAGAATTAAACGCTTCCATGAAGAAGACATGAGACTTGTTAGTGTTGGCTGTTTTTTGTGCTCAAGGAGTTCAGTGAGGAAACGGTAATGGACTAAACACATCTAGTAATCTCTAAATAAATCTTCACATGTATTTTAATTGCCAGTGGAACAATGAGATGAGTAACACTGGATTATGAGAGGAAAAGAGTGTCTTTTGGGTCACAGAATACAAATCTAGTGTCTTAATTTTTAGAATACTGTAAATGTATACAAGCTCACACACCATTCAAATAAAGCTGATGAACATGTGGTAGTGCAGGTGGGAAGCAGAGAAGGTACTTTTTGCATGGCCTGTGTTATAAATGCCTAATTGGCCACAACGATTATTTATTTATTTATTTCTTAGCAGACGCCCTTATCCAGGGCGACTTACAATTGTTACAAGATATCACATAATTTTTACATAAACTTACCCATTTGTACAGTTGGGTTTTTACTGGAGCAATCTAGGTAAAGTACCTTGCTCAAGGGTACAGCAGCAGTGTCCCCACCGGGATTGAACCCACGACCTCCGGTCAAAGTCCAGAGCCCTAACCATTACTCTACCCTGCTGCCCTGTTTAAGGCCATAAAGGCGGCCCTAATACTCATATATGGTTGTAACAGGAAAAGCGTAATAGCCTGCAAAACCACGTACATTTTGCTCACCTGGAAACTTGAATCAGTTGGAGATATGTGATGTAGGCTACTGTGAGATACTGGGGTTGTTCCAAGCAGTGTTTGAAACAGGCAGAGCTGCAGAGTTCACCTGCTTACCAAGAGTATACACCAGCAGTAACAGCTAATCCTTCAGTAGAAAATGTCTTTCTCGAAGTGCAGAATGCTTGCGTTTGCTGTAACTGGGATTTGTGAATGTCGGTCTCTGAATTCCCTCTCTTCACACTAATGTTGAATCAGGTTTTTTTGCAGGTGACATTCTTGTGTTGTGATGTAGTTTAAGCCCTGCGGCTGCTCCAGTCTGTGGGTGGTTTTCCAGGGTAGATGTTCGCTCTGCTCTCCTCCTGGAACGAGAGCTGCTGTGCCAGGAATGTCCCTGACCGGCTCGGTCTGCTGTTGCTTACTCATACCTTTTATAATTGCTCCTCTTGTACAAAGACAAGCTGCTCTGACGAACCTGTGTAAAGCAGCAATTGATTTATAACTCTGAAAGAAAGTTGGGGTATTTGTTGTTGTTGTTGTGTTTTTTTTTTCCATAGGAAGGCTTTTTCTAAATGGACTTTGTCCATTTCCTTTCCTTCCTGAAGGCTGTCTGTCACTTTATACAGTACAAAACCTCAAGGCTGCAAGACATTTACAACTGCCATGAAATATGGCAAATAATAATCAACATTCTTTTACATGTTGCGTTCTGTAGGTTTGTTTTATTTGTTTTAACATAAATTCAACACTTTTATGTATTTTAAAACTTTTTGTCTTACTTTGTTTGCTTTTGGCTGACTACAAAACATTATTTGGTTTCGGGTTGCTGTTTGGGTGTTTAAGCGTGCATGTGATTTCGTAAAACAGTCCAGGCATTTTAGAAAAAGATCTGTTTGCTTTCATCACAGTTATTTATTTTTCCTCAAAGCAAAATAGAAATACAAATTGTACAGATAAAATCCAGGTCAGGTCTTGAGCTTGGTGGTGCTGCAGGTGATGCAGAATGTATTTTCTGCACAAGGAAACCAGGGTCAATGGACACTGAGAACTGTTTTCCAGTACGGTGCATGTACTATTCCTGGAGCGGGGAGTGTCTGCACACTGACGGGTGCTGCACTGCAATCACAGTTCTCCAGTGTAATGGGAGGAGGCAGAAAGTACCTGCTCCGGGACAAGTGATGGATGAGATGTAGAATGTTCCACAAGGAAATCATGTAGAAATACATTAAAGCCCTGCTTGATTGATAACAGGGGCTGCCCAGACAAGTCTGTCTTGTAAAGCTTCCTGCCACCAGAAGCACAATTAATACTCATTTTCAACGTTTTGACAATTGGATATTCTGAATCCAATAGGTGGCACACTGTTCTTTTATATTCTGTACTATACATAGGATATCTGTTTATGTGTGCTACTGTTCATTTTATGTTCTCCCTGTTACCCTTGTATCAGCTAAGTAAATGTTCAAAGATGTGTGTTTTGGAGACTGGGTGGGGCAGTGATTTAGATCCCTATTTGTTTTAGTAATCGCGACAAACCCTTCTCGGTTGCACCCTTCCACAGAATACTATGACCCATCACACAGTGCTGTTTTATCACCCATCTATCAGATAGTCACAAACATAAAACTCATAAACACATACAAACGCATGTGAAGACATGCTTTTAATTAGATTCTTAAACGATCCATGCCCTAATAACTAGACAAACTTACCCCCCTCCCGTACTTGCATTTAAATTTGAATGTATTCAGTATGGTTATACACTGCAATATATATTATTATTATTATTATTATTATTATTTATTTCTTAGCAGACACCCTTATCCAGGGCGACTTACAATTGGTACATTATATCACATTATTTTTACATGCAGTTACCCATTTCTACAGTTGGGTTTTTGCTCAAGGGTACAGCAGCAGTGTCCCCCACCTGGGATTGAACCCACGACCCTCCGGTCAAGAGTCCATATATAATCATACTGTGACTTGAAACATGCATCTCATATGCTTTTTTTCCTCCTGTTTGTTTTCAGCTGATATCATATCCACAGTTGAGTTCAACCAGACAGGGGAGCTGCTGGCGACTGGGGACAAGGGGGGGCGTGTTGTTATTTTCCAGAGGGAACCAGAGGTAGGCACTGAATTCTATTACAAATGCAATTTCTTATATAGAGCACCCATTTACCCATTTTCAATTTCTGAACTCAAGTTAGTTTTTTTGACTCATTGAAGTCATTGTTGGCTGTAGCATTATTTGATAAACTACCTTTGAAGAATAGTCGATTAATTGAAATGGCTGCCACATGGTTAGATTGGTTTCCTTGTTATAGCCATGACCATAATGTCTACAAAGCAAAACACAGACCTCCAAAATATTATTATTATTATTTATTTCTTAGCAGACACCCTTATCCAGGGCGACTTACAATTGGTACAAGATATCACATTATTTTTACATACAATTACATTATTTTGTACACATTATTTTTACATACAATTACCCATTTATACAGTTGAGTTTTTACTGGAGCAATCTATGTAAAGTACCTTGCTCAAGGGTACAGCAGCAGTGTCTTCCACCTGGGATTGAACCCACGACCCTCTGGTCAAGAGTCCAGAGCCCTAACCACTACTCCACACTGCTTCCCCAATAAATGCCAATGGCTGCTCCATCTTCTTTTGATTGGCTGAAGTCCCTCACCCTTTCTGAGAAGTGACCAATAAAGTAATTGACTCTCAGAGTGTGTAGTCCTTGATTTTCACTGGTGGTCCTACACACATTAAATTAACAAGAACATAGGTGCATCAATCTCATCCTCTGTAAAGGGAAAGCACGATTTGTTAAATATAGAGTATCATAATACTGGTGTCAGGTTTAATAAGCATCAATTCCAGTTTTGTTCAGATATAACTTAAGGATGTTTACTTAAAGACATATCATAGCATTCACAAGGACATCCAAGATGCTATTGTTTTCATTTTAATTGTATTTTAATTAATTTGCAGCAAGAGAGATGTATCCATCTCACAAAAGACAAGTCAGGCATTCAGCCAGCCAGGAATAGGTCAAGTAGGTGTATTGCTCGTACTATTTTAATACAAGGCCCTAGATAATTCTATGGTACTATTTATTCAGACAGTGTATAACCTACCTCAGAGCAAGACTGTCATTAGAAAGCAATTAGCAAGAGTAATTCACATTTTAAAAGCACCATAATTAACTGTTTTTTGAAATGCTGGAATTTGACTTTCTTTGACGATGTATTAGTATAGAAAAAAAGTTAGATCTCCCTTTTTAATGGTTATTGGGGTAACAATGAATATTGCACCTTATTTTAGAACAAGTTGCGTATTGTGTCAGAAAGGTATAAGACCAAGCATTCCAGACTAATACTTGTAGTGAGTAAATGCCAGTTAAAGTTAAATTAAAATGTTAACAGATTAAAGGAAAAACATTCAAACAGAAGCATATGTTTTCATCGATGTGTTAAATGTCAGACTTGCTTCCGAAAGTGGCGATCTGGTAAAGGCACTCGGGTGGAGTGCAGGATGCGCCCTATAGCCTAGAGGTCGCCGGTTCAAGTCCAGCCTATTCCACTGCCGACCGTGGCCAGGAGTTCCCAGGGGGCAGCGCACAATTGGCCGGCGCCGCCCAGGGCGGGGAGGGTTTAGGTCGGCCAGGGTGTCCTCGGCTCACTGCACACCAGTGACCCCTGTAGACTGGCCCAGGCGCCTGCGGGCTTGCCTGTAAACTGCCCAGAGCTGCGTTGTCCTCCGACGCTGTAGTTCTGGGTTGGCTGCATGGCGGGCCTGCAGAGTGAAAAGAAGCAGTCGGCTGACGGCACACGCTTCGCAGGACAGCGTGTGTTCTTCTTTGCCGCTCCCGAGTCAGCTGAGGGGTGGTAGCGGTGAGCTGAGCCTAAAATACAGTACAATTGGATATTTCAAATTTGGAGAAAAACGGGGTAAAATTAATTGGCGACTACTAAATTTAATAAAAAAAGTCTTACTTACACAATATGTGTGGTTCTGTCCCTTTTTTTAGTGTGTTTACATACAGACTGTATATCCGAATCTGTAATTTTATTTCATTTTGAAGAGATTAGAGAAACCACAGCCCCTAGAATTGTTATGTATGTTCTAGTAAGCAGGATAAACATTAAGATCGCAATGAAATGATTCCTGCATATACATATTTTAAATGAATTCAGTACAAAGGCAATACTTAAAACATAAATCCATGATGCACTACTCACATTTTTTTTCTTTATAGTTCTAGTGAAAAACATTGCTTAATTGTAGGATACATAATTTATTGTTGATAAAGCTTCTGAAGTTTTTGTATGAGAAACAGCATGTCTCCTGGAAATGTTTGTAATTTGTTGAAATGTTTGATATAATAAAACTAATAATATTAATGCCATATATTTTGACTGGGGTTGTAATTGTTATTTTATCCACTCTCATTCCCAAGAGTAAAAATGAGCCTCACTGCCAGGGGGAGTACAATGTTTATAGCACCTTTCAGAGCCATGAGCCTGAGTTCGATTACCTGAAGAGTCTGGAAATCGAGGAGAAGATTAATAAAATCAGGTGGCTGCCACAACAGAATGCTGCTCACTTCCTTTTATCAACCAATGGTGAGAGATGTTGTAATTACACATAGACTTAGGTATGGGGTATTCAGTTTATTTGTCACTTTCATGGTTTATTTTTCTTCCAAGAGATTTATAACTGGTCATTTTTATCCCAGGTTATATGCTCATCACAGGACTACAAACATATTTATGGATGAAATAGCTGCAAGTCTGTCCACAGCTATTGGCCACTCAACTACAATATCTTAAGTTGTGTTCGGAGACCAGGCAATTGGGATATGGAACCTGGTGGCACTGATGACGAGTTTGTCTCTGGGTGTGATTTCTGAGTGCAGAGTTTGGGGCTCTAAACATGAGAATTTTAAATTTATTTTCAAGTTTAAAGTGTTTGAAACAAAGTTGCAAAATGCATTAAAAATATAGCATGCATTATATTATTCTGTAGCTGCAGAAATGGCAGATCTCCACCAAATATACAGTAGATCATAGACATGAAGGAGCCCTCAGAACCAGACTTGTGGCTTTGGTCAACACAATGGTCCACATTTATCAAGGTGCAATTTTCAAATTTGTTTGTGAAAGTAAACTAAGCAAACACCCTTAAATGTGTCTCAATCTCTGCTAACTTTGCACATATTGATGTTTTATTTTGTATCAACAATTTACCTGTTGTGTCTGAGTCTCCTTTTGAAGGCTATTGTTTTTGGACAGCAATATTTTCTTTAAATAGAGTGTCCACAAGATTCCCACAGATATCTACAGTACATGCAAAGGTACCTCCAGTTAGCAGGGAAATCAGTCTGGATTTCAGTAGAAAACCGTGGGTGCTGGAATACAAGCACTTATTTTGCCTAACCGATTTCCCAGCCCTGTACAGCAGTGCCTGTAGTACAATGTGTGGTGTTTGCATCATTGTATATATCGCTCCCTTCCTTTACCTCAAACATATGAAAAAGTACCACCGACAGAAGAATGCTTACAGGATATAGTATATACACTGATGGGCACAAGAAATTCATGTTGTCTTTTACCACACTACCTAAAGAGAAAAAATGGCAACAGCAAGAAACAACTCACATATCGTGTCTCGGAAGTCTGCCGGGGGTCATGCACGAAATAAATCTATACATCACACACAGAGGGGACACATACTGCTACTTAGAGATAGGGTTGGATCTCAGATGACTGAGCTTGTCAATAAGGGTCAAGTATTGTAAGGTCAGAAGTATCAGTGTGATTTCCTGCAGTGGTGCACCATATACAAGGGTTAAAAAGTCAGTGTTTGAATGATCAGGCTGTTTTTTTTTTTTTTAAATGATTGATGCTCGCTGTTAAAATGAATTGCACGTTTGAGAATTGGTTTTTGCCTGGTGTAAAACTGCAAATGTCTTAAAACACTGCTGACCTTTAACAGCAGGTCAGGGTCAAAGGAGCCACCACCTTCAACAGTGCCTGTGTCCTGTCCATTACCTCAGGAAACGTATTAGATTTTTGGTGGAGAAAACCCAGCAGTTACATCAGTGTCCTGTGGATAGTTAAAGTAAATATATATTTTACGCATTCATCTCCTGTATGATCAAATGAAAAAGAAAACAATGGATGGCCCTGTTGTCAACTGTTTTGTAAAAAAGGTACCCCAATTAAAAATAATTTATTTTGCTTCCACTGATGTTACCTGAGTGTAATGGACTTTTAGTGAATAACTTATAGAAGTAGGGGTATTTGTTTTACATTATGGAAATACAATTCCTGAGCCATTACTACTGTAAGTTTTTAGGGACTGATTTTAATTAAACTGGCAAACAGAAGGGAGCTATGGTGACGTGCCTGAACTAGTTTTGTGTTAGGGTGAAAATGTAAATAATTTAATTTGCCTTTTTTATTAAGTTGTGTGTGTGTGTGTGTGTGTGTGTGTGTGTGTGTGTGTGTATATATATATATATATATATATATATATATATATATATATATATATATATATATATACTTTTGTAAACTTAGCACAATCTTATTATATAGGCTGCATCACTTATTATTGATGCAAGTATACCTTTTTTCTATTTTCTTTAGATAAAACTATTAAATTATGGAAAGTTAGTGAAAGAGATAAGAGGCCGGAGGGATACAACCTGAAAGATGAAGAAGGGCGGCTTAAAGGACTTTCAACAGTGACATCCCTGCAGGTAAGCTGACTGCTTCTTTGAGGGAACTTGGACGCTGGAACACCCAGTGCTTGTTTCAATACATGGAAGAAAATGATCATGCCCCAGTTTCAGATATGTATTTCTATTCAATGTTTTACATAACTGGTTTTACATAAATGTTTTACATAACTTCATGGATCTAATCCATCCTACTCCAGAAGAGGATTTTATTTCTATCAAACCGTTTGTAAGTAACAAAATCCAAAATGCTCTAATCCTTTGCTAAAGTATATTTTAGATGCTTTAACGTGCTTGTAGGGGTCAGATTTGGCAAGCCTTTTTCTCTTCAACCCCCCTCTTCAAAGTGCAGGTGAGATGCAGTGATTGTGCTCTGGTCCTGGATGTGGCATGTTGAATTACCAGGCTACACTGGGGTTTCCATCAGCTGTATACTGCATTACAGAAAACTGTAAGCTAGTGTGGTCGCTTCTCAAGAGCTTCCCGATGGTTACCCTGGCAGAGGTGGCAAATAGCGTTGTTTGATCCTTTAGTGAGCACCACACATTCAAAATAACAAGAGATGCCATGTTTTTAATGGTGTTTCATGATTTTCACGGTGATTTAGTTCAAGCTAATATCTACAGTAAACCACTCCTTAGAACCTACTGTACCAGCTGAGGTAGCTATTAGGTTGTTAAATACATATTGCTTCAACATTCGGTTTTTGGAAAGATGTATCAACATTCACGTGCATTATACTAATCAGTTAGTACTTTACATCCATATGAAAGCAGGGCATATAGTGTTTTTAGGCGCTGATTTATAAATTCAGCATACATTTCTAACAGAATATGGAAATCAAAAAAATACTAAATGAATGACATAGCTATACTCTACTAATGTGTTCGTATAATGTAAATTAATGTCAATAAACATTTACCTACTCTGTCATCCTCCACGTTTATATCACCTCCCTGGTTTACAATGCAAATCAACTGAAGAATATATCATTCTGCAATCTGTTGCCGCCTTCTCTATATCATAATTTTACTGTGTTCTCACATTTTTCATTTATTCATTTATCATAGTGATACTAAGTATAAGCTGCAAGGTGCCAGATTGGGATTTAAATGATGTTTTATTGTGTGTTTATAAGACTTTGGGATAATGGGATTTGAGAGTTAAAACTATTAGAAGTCTAATCTTATCCTATCTTTATGTCAATAAAATAAACATTAAGATCGTATATACATCATTTGCTGCTTTCGCCCATTAGTGCTAAGATGATCACATACATTGCATTTCTACATCTGTTTAATGTAAAAAAAACTTGTTGTCCTTTTACAGTGTTCTTCTTTCCTCAATGAAACACTACAGCACTATATTCTATACTAATACATTTATATTTGTGCTTGGCAATAAGCTTTACAATACATTATGCACACCCAAGTTAACGTTTTGATATTTCTTTCAGAGAAGAGCTGCAGCTGAATAAGAAAACATGTCATCGAGCTGCTATTTTGTTAACTTCCAAAACAAATTCTTATCAAATGAAGAATACCCTGGCATTGCAGAAACTGAGCTCTGGCCTGTTCTTGACAATCCCTGTGGTCACACCGTTGGGCAAAGATATTTGTGTGCATTCATTTTCATTACTTTCAGCTATTGTGTGCCTAATGATACAGATCTTTTTCACATGTTTACAAACCATTCAATCTGATATGACATTCCGCTGAAATTACAACACCAGGGTTGCTATGTTTTTGTTCACAAGAACCTTTCTAGTTAATGTATTTAATCAGATTAGTAACTGGAGAGTATTGGGGTGCACGATGAAGTAAAACGCATGCTTTTCTTGTTACTTTCGTCCTCAGTAGTTGACACACTGATGATCTCTTGTATATTTTTAAAAAGAATTTAGTCATCTAGAAAGGGCATTCTATTATCGCTGTCTGAATCTTTCTACTTGAGAGGTCTGACTAAACAATAAATATCCTATTGTTGAAAATAGTGCTATCTTGAAAGAGCCAGATTGAAAAGGAGAAAAGGTACATTTGGTTCAGTTAGATCTCATTGGTTTCCTAAATTTCATTTCACGCTGCTTGACTAAAATGAATCCATGACCCAAGAGAATACAACACTTGGGTCTACTGTCTGAATATCAATGTCGTGGAGAACCAGTGTTTTATTTATTATTTTTTATTATTATTTTTTTTAACCACATTTTCTAATTTTTTTTCCTCCTTTTTCATTGTGATTTACTGTATCATATTACTTACACAAAATGAGATCAAGTAGAAATAAAAAGTGGCTTTAAATATTTCTGAACTAAAAATATATACAGTACTGTGCAAAAGTTTTAGGCAGGTGTGAAAAAATGCTGTAAAGTAAGAATGCTTTCAAAAATAGACATGTTAATAGATTATATTTATCAATTAACTAAATGCAAAGTGAGTGAACAGAAGAAAAATCTAAATCAAATCCATATTTGGTGTGACCACCCTTTGCCTTCAAAACAGCATCAATTCTTCTAGGTACACTTGCACAAAGTCAGGGATTTTGTAGGCATATAGTCAGGTGTATGATTAAACAATTATACCAAACAGGTGCTAATGATCATCAATTCAATATGTAGGTTGAAACACAATCATTAACTGAAACAGAAACAGCTGTGTAGGAGGAATAAAACTGGGTGAGGAACAGCCAAACTCAGCTAACAAGGTGAGGTTGCTGAAGACAGTTTACTGTCAAAGTCATACACCATGGCAAGACTGAGCACAGCAACAAGACACAAGGTAGTTATACTGCATCAGCAAGGTCTCTCCCAGGCAGAAATTTCAAGGCAGACAGGGGTTTCCTGATGTGCTGTCCAAGCTCTTTGAAGAAACACAAAGAAACGGGCAACGTTGAGGACCGTAGACGCAGTGGTCGACCAAGGAAACTTACTGCAGCAGATGAAAGACACATCATGCTTACTTCCCTTCACAATCGGAAGATGTCCAGCAGTGCCATCAGCTCAGAACTGGCAGAAAACAGTGGGACCCTGGTACACCCATCTACTGTCCGGAGAAGTCTGGTCAGAAGTGGCCTTCATGGAAGACTTGCGGCCAAAAAGCCATACCTCCGGCGTGGAAACAAGGCCAAGCGACTCAACTATGCACGAAAACACAGGAACTGGGGTGCAGAAAATGGCAGCAGGTGCTCTGGACTGATGAGTCAAAATTTGAAATATTTGGCTGTAGCAGAAGGCAGTTTGTTCGCCGAAGGGCTGAGAGTGGTACACGAATGAGTGTCTGCAGGCAACAGTGAAGCATGGTGGAGGTTCCTTGCAAGTTTGGGGCTTCATTTCTGCAAATGGAGTTGGGGATTTGGTCAGAATTAATGGTCTCCTCAATGCTGAGAAGTACAGGCAGATACTTATCCATCATGCAATACCATCAGAGAGGCATCTAATTGGCCCCAAATTTATTCTGCAGCATGACAACGACCCCAAACATACAGCGAAAGTCATTAAGAACTATCTTCAGCGTAAAGAAGAACAAGGAGTCCTGGAAGTGATGGTATGGCCCCACAGAGCCCTGATCTCAACATCATCGAGTCTGTCTGGGATTACATGAAGAGAGAGAAGCAACTGAGGCTGCCTAAATCCACAGAAGAACTGTGGTTAGTTCTCCAAGATGTTTGGGCCAACCTACCTGCCGAGTTCCTTCAAAACTGTGTGCAAGTGTACCTAGAAGAATTGATGCTTGATGCTGTTTTGAAGGCAAAGGGTGGTCACACCAAATATTGATTTGATTTAGATTTTTCTTCTGTTCACTCACTTTGCATTTAGTTAATTGATAAATATAATCTATTAACATGTCTATTTTTGAAAGCATTCTTACTTTACAGCATTTTTTCACACCTGCCTAAAACTTTTGCACAGTACTGTATATGCAGGTTTTTCCCTAATTTACCAGAGAGTATTATCAGTAGTTCTGAATAAAATGCAAGACCAATTACAGTATAAACCGCTTCTGTTGTTGACGGTCATATGAAAGTCGTATTATGAAGGTCTGTGTTCATGTTTTTACAGACCTCACTGGCAATCCATGGTAGTTAAATACTACTGTAAAAGTAATAGTACACCAGTCTGCATAACTCCATTGTGGACTTTTGAGGACACAGGCTAAAGGGCCAATTTTCTTGGAAAGTATTTTTTAGTCATTGTAATTTTCAAAAATCATTTTTATTTCCTGTCAAAAGAAACATTCATTGGAAAAGTATAAATTACAGGGATCGGGATCTTTGAAATCATTTGCTTCATTACTTAGAAAGCCTGTGTCTTTCTCTACAGAAACGTGGTACAGTGCCACCTGGGGAATTACTGTATTTCAATGATGAGAGTTACTATTATATTCTCTACTCCGTATCTGATTATCTTATTCAGTGGCCTTTTTCAAGGACAACCTGAAAAAATGATAAACAGGTCAGCCGCAATATTTAACATCTAATTGATGTTCTTAATTTCTTCAGTTCTTATAGCAGCATTTCATATTTGTATCGCTCAATTAAATGTTTCTGCATCATTTCTACAGTACAGGATGTGGCCACATTATTAGGGACCACAAGACCTTAACCATGTGCAATATCAAATACTGTACCACAAGCATCCAGCTTTGATTGAAACATTACAAATCGATCGTCAGGGCAGTTCAAATACACTAGTCTTTCCCCAGACATGTGCCTCTCTTTATGTCCGTGTCCTTGAACAGTCACGTTAGATCTTTGGCATTCTTCCTTTCTGTGTTTCCCTTTGGCATTTCTTTGTAACGAAGGAAATCTGCTTCAACTGACAGGGCAGCTCTAGGAATGAATGAATAACTGTTTGCACTGACATAACATCACTGAGTTGTCAGTGACTGTCTTTACAGCCATGTCGATGTTGCCCCAAGATATAATTGATGGTTAATCTGATGGATTGCCAAAACTATTCATTACAGATTTGGCTTCCAGATCATCAATAAAGGGGCAAAAGGTCAATGCAAGGATAATTGCAGCCATGCAGTATCATTAGGTCATGCAGTACTACAAATCCAGGAATAATGTTTCTTTTCCCTTTTATCCTGATTGATTTTTTTCACAGCGATCATTGTAGATGTGTGGTCTCTATACAGGTTCGACTACACGCTGTGTTTCATAAACAAAATTGGCTGACACAATATTTTCAATCGGGTCAGCTGTAATAGAAACCATGGCGAGTCTCACTGTAGGCAGTTGGAGTTCATAATTCAGAAATGAGTCACATTGGTTCTCTTTTGTAGGTGCCAGTCCTGATGCCCATGGATCTGATGGTGGAGGTGAGCCCTCGAAGAATCTTCGCTAACGCTCACACCTACCATGTCAACTCCATCTCCGTCAACAGTGATTGTGAGACCTACATGTCTGCTGATGACCTCAGGATTAACCTCTGGCACTTGGGGATCACCGACAGGAGCTTCAGTATCCTTTACACTTATCTAAAATGACCAGCCGGAACCATTACCAAGGGAGGTAAATCCATAAGATTCAGATTTTACAGGGGGATTAAAAAGTAGAATTCTTAAGCGGTTAACAAATGTTTTGACTCTAACCAAGAATTTACTAATTGGGTCAAGAGGCAATAAAACATCTTGCTTTGAAGAGACAGTCTTTTGGACAGGGCTCAAAAACAGTTACACTGTGACACTACGTCAAGCCTCATGATTTAATCTTGATATTGAGTCTATTTAGCTGAGGCCTTTGGGTTATCTGTTGAGCTGTTGTATCTCAGAAATACTGGTCATGATTTTTCCATGCTACGAGGGCACTGCAGCTGAATGCTTAACACCCAACATGAGATGTCCTCAGTGGCGCTTGATACATAAGTGAGAAACTTGTTTCGCATCACTGGAGGGATTTGACTGAGATGTGCTATTCAGGCTTACTTTTATATACTGAACTGTGAAGATCAATCACATTTCCAGATCTGTCATGCCTCACCTTGAGGAGCGCTGGATGAAGTGATGGACTCATCACAAGGCTGCTGTGATCTTGACTAGTTGTAGCCTCTGGTAATAATTAAGCAGAGTAAGCCTGCTGGTAATACCAAGCAGTTTAACAGGTCTTTGATGGTAATGTGGATGGAGTAAACCTGTAGGGTTGAAGGATCTCTAGTTCATACTAATTGTGTTCTAGTAACTCCTGCTATGGTGGAAAGGAAATATGATTCTGCAATGTAGTTCATTAATATTGTGATTATAACCTGAAGCTTATTCCTGTAATTTGGCTTCACAGAGCCAATAGAGTAGACTTTAAACATTAGAGACTCATTGCAGCGCTACTATTGTAATCTATATGGTTTAGTACCATTGCATGAGCGTGACTGACATATCAAATTTAAAGTACATTTAAAATTAATATAAGGTCACTAAATATGAATTTTGCTGCACCGTTGCACAGCATCTCATAATTAAGTGTCCACCGCTTTAAAATAATGTTTCGGAATGCTTTATTATTTCCAAACCAGGATTTGATGTGGTAACTGGGAGCGTTCTACAGTGTCCATTTTGGGACATCCTCAGTCGTCGCCCCTTCCTCGAGTCAATCCTCACCCCTCATCGAGTCAGTCGTCATCCCTCCTTGAGTCAGTCCTCACCCCTCCTCAAGTCAATTGTCAGGCATCTGTACTGGAGTTGTTGTTGTTTTTTTTTTGTTTTTTTTGTTTTTTTTTCGGGGAGAGTGAGGGGTTGGACGGAGTTGTCTGAATCACCCAATCAAACAAGAGCAAAAAAACTTTCGGTGCTTCCATTGGATGAAACAGATGTCAGTGTAGCTGCTGATTGGTGCGTGTGTTTTTACCTTTCTTAAGCATTTAATATGTATACTGTAAGCATTTTAAAAAATACTTTAAAAGTTACTATGTGCAATTTCAGTATTTTAATTTGTTTGGATTTAAATTGTAAGGCAAATCTTCTCGGCATATGGCATCAGACATAACTGTTTTTTTTGTTTGCTTTTTAAACAGTTTCAGTGTGTTTTTTTATTTAATTAAATTTTGTTATGTGAAGCGCTTTGAGATGTCTTACGTGAAAAGCGCTATATAAAAATGAATTGATTGATTGATGACCCCGTCATTAATCATTTTGATTTAATGAAGTGAGTGTTTGTGTAGGGACTGGGTAAACCCGGAATGGCGAAACTCAGAATAAAACTTAAGTTTGCATTTTTTCTATAATAGCAAAATCATGAAAACAAGATAAGGTATTATACAAGAGGTTTGCACATTATATAAAGTCGCCTGTTATACCAGGGATATACCCAAGGCTGCTCAGTATAGTGTGTGTAATATACAGGTTCCTTATGCTTTTACAGTAAGCACTGACAGAGTGTGCACAGAAAAGACTTGAGGTGTTGTCATGGTAATAGTGATGCCACTGAGTCTTCAGTGGAGTCTTAAATACCCTTTTTCAAATAGGGCCCATCATTCCATCAACAGGAGTCCCACAGGGGATTAATTTATATTTTGAAATAACGTGTACCCTTATTTGATGAAATTGCTTGAAAGGTCACCTTATTGTGTTGTGTGTCTGAAGGGGTTGATATATGGTTCTGATTTACTTGTATATGGAAAATAATCAGCAGATCAGGCTGAAATGTTTTTAACAAATATATTTTTTAATTTTAAGGAGGCAGTGTGGTCCAGTGGTTAAAGAAAAGGGCTTGTAACCAGGAGGTCCCCGGTTCAAATCCCACCTCAGCCACTGACTCATTGTGTGACCCTGAGCAAGTTACTTAACCTCCTTGTGCTCCTTCTTTAGGGTGAGACATAATTGTAAGTGACTCTGCAGCTGATGCATAGTTCACAAGTCGCCTTGGATAAAGGCGTCTGCTAAATAAACAAATAATAATAATAATAATAATAATAATAATAATGCAGGGCTGTGGATATAGCTACAGTACAGTAGTTCTACTTCCAGGTGAACCCATCTGTAGACAGTGATGTCCAAGTACTGTTACTGTAGTTCTGCTTAGACAAATGGAAGGCTGAAAATTATATAGAAGAACCCTGGTATAGAAATACCAGTGCTGCATTTGTACCCGTACCATCATATGTACCCGTACCATCTTATGACATATGCATACAACATAACAGCCCAGATACCTATCTATCTTGTTAGAGGGAATTGGAACAAAATGATAATTGGAACAAAATGATAAATAGAGAATGAAACGCAGTGCGTTTTTTTCTTCAGATTTGGGGTTTTGGAGGCATTTGAATATCTTAATGCAGCATAAAGAGATTGGAAGTGTTCTGGGTTGTTACCAAGCAGCCCGAATCCCAGAGGAAATCAGGGATGCAGGCTACAGAAGAACAAGCCCCTGGGTGATTATTACAATAGTCTCTCTTCTTTAGACAAACTGGGGAAGCTTACTTTCAGTTAAGCACCCTATCCATAGGTTACTGGCAAAAGCCTAAATACAGTTCTTTTTTTATATATTTGTATGAGAGCTGTTAGTGTTCAGTGTACTTTGGGATCAAATGGATCATGGGATCAAGCCTTTCTCAGCTAGTGGTTACTGTGTATAATCCTGGGTGGATGATCACCCTTTCCTAGAAATTCCCTAGACAACTGGTTTAAAGTGGTTTTAGTTAAATGGAATCATTACATAAATCTTACCTTACCTTTGCTGGAAAGATTACTTCAGTGTTACCACACGGTACAATAACATTCAATACATTTGAAATACAAAAGGAAAGCTGATTTATGCCTTTTGAAAATGGTGAAAGTGAGAGATTTACTTGTGTGAGCAGTGATACAGAAACTCAAAAGATAGCCTTGGGGCTCCTTGGTAAGTCTTCATCTTTCTCTTTACATGGGGTCTGTCAGCCTCGTTAGATGCCTCTTCTCAAAAAAAAAAAAAAAAAAAATCCCCCAAGCTTTTGCAATGATCTCTTTGTTTATAATAATATTTCACCCTGTTTAATATCTACAGGAACTGCCAGGCATCTCCAATAAAATTTAGGAAAGCAACTGCAAAGAACATTGCTCTTATCATTTGTTATTAATTTCCACCTAATTTGATCAATTGTATTGATCAGTGAAGTCATGTATTGTATAGACGTGCGTGTAAAGAGAGCTCCTTTCCGACCTTTGTGTCATGCTGCCACGGATGTCAGGGCTGTGCGCCTATTTAATAGCATTTGAGTTCAATGAAGCTTACACTTGTGGGAAATGATCCAGAGTGTCACATGATTGCCTTCAATCATTGCTGTGGTCTTTTTCGGGGGAAATAGTGTGCATGGGTCAAAAGCAGTGCTCAAAGAAGGCATGCATAGTCATCTGCAAAAGACAAGGTGTCCATTTATCCCCCATTGTGTATCGCCTTCCAATATTTGTTACATAATTTTAAAAACTGTCTAAAATATGACCACAGTAGATTTTAGTTAAGACCGATTAATTATGATTTCCATTACATGAGAGTAGATGTTAAAACTTCATGCTGATTTGAACTTGGCTCTCGCCAAGATAAGCACCAACTAAGACGTAGCTTCACAGTAAACTAATGTGATCCATATGTGTCTCCATCCATTTGCGCTTCCTTCCATATGATGATGTAGATATCCTTCTGTCTGGTGTTGATGGCTGAAGTGTAATGCTGGCTCCAGGGATCAGCTTATTTTGCCTCCCTAGCGCATCAGCACACACAACGGCTGCGATGCTGGCTCTGGGATCAACCATAGTGCGGTCTCCCCAGCGCATCAGCATGACAACCGCCTGGATTGAGCTAAGTAGGGTACATCTCTGGGGTCTTCAAGTGGGCACCTTCCATCCTCGGTGTTTCGTCGACTCAGCCCACGACACCTCAAGAGGGCTCGACGGTGATTCTGGCGCCCCAGCATCACCCCTCCGCCCCCACTCAACTCAGCCCAGCTTACTTACCTGTATATCAGCCTTTCTTTCTTTCTATTGTGCTTGAGGTCCCCAGCCAGAATCTTTCCGTCTCAACCACAGCCAGTTGCTGCTCCTCTCTGCTGCTTCAGATAAGTTCTTCACTGTGCGACGCAACTCTTGGCCATTGAAATCGACATCTCTGAGAAACCGGGTTGTAGAGTGTGCCACAAATCCACGACATCCCACTTCCACTGGGTAAACCCAGACTCTCCATCCTCGCTGTTCCGCTTCAGTGGCTAGTTGAGCATACCGCAGTTTCTTCCTCTCATACGCCTCATCTACAGCATCCTCCCATGGCACTGTTAACTCCACCAGGTGAACAAGGCGTGCTGATCCAGACCACAAGACAATATCTGGTCGAAGGTTTGTGGTGGCAATCTCAGGTGGAAAAATAAGCCGCTGACCAACATCCGCCAGCATTTTCCAGTCTCTAGCAGCTTCCAGTTGTCCTGGGCGAGGATTGGTTTTAACACCTTTTCTTGGTGGTTGCTCTCCTGGGCGGAGGAATGTTGTCTTTGTGTGTAATGTTTTGATGGAACAGGTGGCAAATTATTGGTCATGTTACGCTTGTCTTCCAATGCTAAGGCCAAACATCGCAGCACCTGGTCATGGCGCCAAGTAAACCGCCCTGGCTAAGAGCCACCTTACATCCTGTCAAAATGTGCCTTAATGTTGCAGGTGATGAACACAAAGGACACGAGGGATCCTCTCCTACCCAGAGGTTTAGGTTCTGTGGTGATGGGAGAACATCATATGTTGACCTTATAAGGAAACTGATCCTGCTCTGTTCCATTGACCATAGGTCTTGCCAGCCAATCTTGCGTTGTTCCACACTCTCCCATCTCATCCATTCTCCCTGCTTGCCCTAGTAAAGCAATAACCAATTGCTTTACTATCATTACAGCTACGTTAGTTTGTCCAAGATCAGTGGCATAATTGTGTTTACAGGAAAGCATCCATATGCCAAAAATATATACAATAAAACCTCATGTAGTTTCACCAGTTTGGGATGATCTGTTTTTAATTGCATTTGTTAACTGTGTGGTTTCATGGAATGCTGTCTCCTCAATCTCACTCCCCTCTGTTTCTATGTGATTAGCATCCATAGACCCAGGAGTTATTATCAAGTAATGACCTCAGCAGGGTAGTTAAGCTCCCCAAAGTGAAGCCTGATATTTTTTAAATATTCAGTATTTGCATTACATTTGCAAGTGATTTTTGAGCTGAAAATGTATTTTCATAGGCACCTCTTTTTGGAAAATGCTTTGCTGTGCATGAATGCCTTCAAGATCATACATACATACATACATACATACAACCAAAGTCATTGTATTTATCTTGCTCTTAATTGTATTATTACTTGTACTGTGATACTTGAAATGTATTTGCTTACGATTGTAAGTCGCCCTGGATAAGGGCGTCTGCTAAGAAATAAATAATAATAATAATAATAATAATAATAATAATAATAATAATAATAATACAAACATACATACATACATTTATTTTAGCACATTATTTTGTTTAAAAAGAAATGATTCTCTCCCAAGCTTAAACTACCAGTAAAGCAGCCTTTAAAGCATCAGCCGCAGAGTCACTTACAACTACGTCTCACCCGAAAGACGGAGCACAAGGAGGTTAAGGTTACGTGTAACAGCACATCAGAAGTGAGCATCCTAACCACAATGCAAAAGCGCCGTGCTCATCTACATTTGTGATTAGAAAGCTTTTAACCTCATCTCATCTCACCAAACAGGAAATTAAATCCATAACGCCATAACACAGCGCATTACATTAGGATGAAAATAATAATGCTTTAAATTGCCATTGCCAAAAATGGGGATGTGGTTTCTAAACTAAGGTTATGCATAGTGCATCTCAAATTCACAGTAAATCAATACGGGAGAGCTTGTGAAAAACCATTCACACACACACTCAGTTAATAAGATGTTTACTCTAGAGCTGCAGCTTGGCGAGTCTCATGTATATCTGTAGGGCTTGTTGTAGATCACAACTTAAAGCTGTTACCTTTTACAAAGTGACACCTTTTTTTTTTGCAATACAAATTCATTGTTTTTTGTGGGTTTTTACATTTGACATTGATTTAGGATTTTTGTTAATTTTGAAAGTTTTGGAAAGTATTTGCATTTTGAGTCATTCTCCACTCCTCTTGAAAGTAGACACTATTAAATGACGTGACACCCACATTGTTTGCTATTTTCGAACACAGCAGCCAGAAAAGAAATTGGATTTGCTAAGGATTTCTCATGGCTCATCAGAGATGTCTCCAAACTTTCATTCATTGTTAATGTATTCTGCTCAAGATAATGTTTTTCCTATGTAGAAAACACATATCACTTTGTTTCTGAAGAGTTTTTTTTAAACATCTTTTTTCTGCACTCAACAGTTATCATTGCCCATAAAGCTGCGTCTACCGAATATTGGTATATTTATTAAAAAATAAATATATTCAGTAATGGCTAAGTTTTTTGTATTTTGTTTCTTTTGGATTTGAATACCAGGCAACTGTGTGGTGAGGTCTTGGATAAAAGAACTCTTAAATATCCATCTCCAACTCCATATTCATTCTAAATGGTGGAGTTGTCATTCTGGGTACACATACTGTGAGAAATAGCTTATTGCTAACTGCAGCTGAGACAAGCTGTGTCTTGTGCTCTCGATCAAGCCGTTGTCGGAATCAGTTTTTGTTTCAGCAGAATGCTAAGTTGTTTCAGTGGCAGACTGTTCTTCAGGCTGTATTACAGCAGGCTGTCATGCAACATTAGGCATTTCATTGCTTTAACCATTGTTAGCTGTTTATCAGGGTGTATTTCTAATCTTAACCTCTAAGTCCAGCAATAAGAACATAAGAAAGTTTACAAATGACAGGAGGCCATTCAGCCCATTTTGCTCGTTTGGTTGTTAGTAGCTTATTGATCCCAGAATCTCATCCAGCAGCTTCTTGAAAGATCCCAGGGTGTCAGCTTCAACAACATTACAGGGGAGTTGGTTCCAGACCCTCACAATTCTCTGTGTAAAAAAGTGCCTCCTATTTTCTGTTCTGAATGCCCCTTTATCTAATCTCCATTTGTGACCCCTGGTCCTTGTTTCTTTTTTCAGGTCGAAAAAGTCCCCTGGTTCGACATTGTCAATACCTTTTAGAATTTTGAATGCTTGAATGCTTGAATCACATAGTCTTCTTTGTTCGAGACTGAATAGATTCAATTCTTTTAGCCTGTCTGCATACGACATGCCTTTTAAACCCAGGATAATTCTGGTCGCTCTTCATAGCTACCACTTTATAGGTGCAAGATGATACTTATCTCTGACCATTGGTGTGCAAATCCACAATTTTGTATCTTTTAAAAGTAAAATGCTCATGTGTTAGGTCTGTATATTTTGACCTTACAATTAATCTGGTTTGCATCCTGGTTGCGGTCAACTTTTTGTTTTGTCAGTATGATTTTTACAATGACCTGCATTGCAAAAATAACGTTTGTGTATAACCCCAACAAGTTTTAAAAATAATGTTTGCGCATAACCCTGTAACAGGGGAGATCTGGACTGACTATCTGGCACATGTGCGGTACTGCAGGAAGAGGGCAGCAGTCTCGTAGGATCCGCCTGTCAGTCATGGCAATGAGGTGGGGAAGAGGGTGTGTTGGCTTTCCCTCTCTCTGAGAGGCGGGCCTTGGGAGATTGCTCGGCCCATAAGAACTGTGCTTGGTTGTGCATTCGGGGGGCCGTGTTTGGGGATATACAGTGACGCTGACAGAAGACGTCAGTGTAAAACAAGGACCAGGCAAGCCCGGCTGGGGGAGACAGCCTGCCTTAAAATAATTTAAAGAAAAATAGAAGAAATAATTACTTAACCAAGGGGACATTTTCTAGCTGTACGGGGAACTCTGGCCACCCCAGTGTATAGGATAACTGAGCGTAGGTCGGAGGCCCGTTCTGACCGGCTTAGCGGCAGTGGGGGCACTGCGTAAGCAGCACTTTTGTTTTGTAGTTTTATTACTGTGTTTTATTTTCCTTTTTTCTTTCACGTTTTGTTTTTCATTATTAGTTTGAGCACCTGTGAGTGCGCCAGTTAGTTTTACTGTTTACCGTTATTGGTATTCCTGTGGTCCTGTGTACCATTGCCGGTACTCAGGCCACGGTCAACAGCACCCTCTGCGGGCTAAAAGAAAAATATTTCAAAACTAATAAAAATGGGCACCAGTGCGGTGCTTTCAAATAAAACTTCTGTCTCCCGAGTGTGTCAGTGAATTGCCCACCAAACAGTGTTTGTGTATAACCCCAACGAGTTTTAAAAATAATGTTTGTGTATAACCCCAACGAGTTTTAAAAATAATGTTTGTGTATAACCCCAACGAGTTTTAAAAATAATGTTTGTGTATAACCCCAACGAGTTTTAAAAAGAGATTACACCAACTCCTCCACAGCTGCATTACGAGAATCAAGTTGCTGCTGCTGTTGCTTGTCCATGTATTTCCTTAGCACCGTTTCTTTCAGATATTGTGGACATCAAGCCTGCCAACATGGAGGAGCTGACGGAAGTCATCACAGCTGCCGAGTTCCACCCCGACCACTGTAACCTCTTTGTTTACAGCAGCAGTAAAGGGACACTCCGGCTATGTGACATGAGGGCCTCCGCGCTGTGTGACAAGCACTCCAAACGTAAGTCACAACACTCATCTTGAACCACTTTCCAGAGCTTCAGTTGCTTGATAAGAGCTGTCTTTACAACTGGAGGTAAATAATGTTAGAAGCAGCTAAGTTTTTCGTAGTTTTAAATCTAAAGTATGGCCATTCAGAACTGAGCTGTAGCCCCTGTATGTAATGGAAGAAGCTTGAGAAATGTTTTTCTCCAAGCTGTTTCCCTGTTACCCTACTAGGAACATCCATAATGTATGTGGTTTACATCTGACATAACATGACTGATGTCACATGCTGTGAAATTCCAATGCAACACACAGGTTACACTGTACTTGTGAATGACATGCTCCATATCTATCACTAACTTCTGTTTTCATGTAAAAATAAAACTTATTAAATAATAAATAAGAACACAACATTGATAATGTGTGACAGCCCTTTATCATGGTACTGTGTGTGTGTGTGTGTGTGTGTGTGTGTGTGTGCGTACAGTACAGTAGGCTAACCTAAATGGTTTGTGGTAACTATTATTTCCATACTCATTCCTGTCTCTCTTAATAATTCCATGCACACTTCAGTGGTTTTGTATTAAATCTAAATGTATAACTCTTACTGAGCTGATGATTAATTAATAATACACATGCTTTGCAGATGAATATGTATTTTCTTTGGGTGGCTGATGAGTAATGATGAACAATGGAAGAATATGTATGAACCCAAAGGGTTGATAGTGTTTCCATTATTTTCCACTATCAGAGAGCTGTATCTGTCATAAGGTGTGCTGTGGATTTGTTTTCTTGAAGCCATCTCAGCTTTAATTCATATCTGAACCATTACACAAGCTGGGGTTCAAGCTTCATCCTCAATGCAGATGATCAAGATCCTCCACTAAGGGGATAGTAAGTTCAATCAAGAAACACAGCAGAGATTTATGACACACGTTGTTAATTAATCAAAGTTTCAAATTGCATCGTAGACCCCTCCTCCCCGTCTAACACACCACTGCATTAGCGAAAGGGCAAAAATCTGTAATGCTCTAAACTAAAATGCATTCTGCACCACTCTTTTGGAAATTTAGTTCAGGGAAATTACTCAAGTGCTTTTGTCTTGGCGAAAGACGACCCCAATATTAGCGTGACGTAATTAACAGCTACTCTCTTAATAAAAATCTGAAGAAAAAAAAAAGTGGTGTGTCTACTACTGGGGGACTAGTAAATCCTAGCAATTCCTTGTGTATAGACACAATTAAACTGGAAACAAGCAGAAATTAGAAAGGAGAAACTCTACATGCAGTATGCTCTTTCCTGGGAATAGTATTTCTTAGAAATCTGTGGAGATTTTCTTTTTTTTTAAATTTAGAGGTATAGTTAAATATTTCTTATTACACAGGTAATTGAGTATTCATATAACAAACCCACAATCTGGTTTTAATGATTTACCATCAAGCCTTTCAGTATTATAATAAATTGCCCAGCGCTAGCTGGAACCCCATAAGGTACATCTGCCAACTGGCCAGTTCAGACAACGATAAATAGAAGATCCCCAGACAGGCGAGTGACATTTGGTGCCTGAAGGTGTAATAGGTCCTTGTAGTCATTGATTAAACTCCATTTTCCAGATCTGTGAGTTAGAAAATAGCCACTTAATGTTGCATTACTGCAGTGCACTGGAGAGGGGAGCTCATGCACAGCTGCTGCAAGAAGGCGCACACTCTCAACACAGGGTATGACTCAGTATTGTAAAGTGAATCACTGGAAACAAACAGAGTGTGTTTGAGGCAACACACTAAACATCATTGCTGTACTAATTATATTATTTATTATATATATATATATATATATATATATATATATATATATATATATATATATATATATATATATATATATATATATAAAATATGTAGTGTTTTTATATGAAGATTGCATAGGGACATCGCGACTTACAGTAAAGGCAGACTGTGAAGATGCAAATGAGAGATCCCATATACCTGATCTGACTGTGCTTAAGAGAAAGCACTGACAATTAGATACACCATCCTCACAAATCATTCTTGAAAGGGATGCAATAAAAGAATGTGATAATTCAAAATTATCTTATTTTAAAATATCAGTTATCCTTCTGATGCATTACAGTTGATGACTTGTATAGCAAATGATTTAATCTGTATATCAAACAATGTAAAAAGCACACTTTCAATCCTTTTAAACATTGGGCTTTGCAATCAGCATGGTCCTGTCATAAGCATTCTGTGTTAAAAAAAAATAATAATAATAATAAATAACTGCGGGTTCTCATTCTATAAAATATTGCTATATGAAAACTCCCACAGCCTTTACAGAGGAGAGAAAAACATAAATGGGGGTGCCCATACTAAAAGTTGAGATTTGTGTTATTTTAAAGATTTTTGTAGACATACCTATAGAAAAAAATGGTTTTGTTTTGGAAAATTACTTTTTTGATGGTATTTTATACATTTCAGTGGACAAAATAGCAAAACAGGGTTTACCCTGTAGTGAACCACCTTAAAGTGAAATTATTTTAAGAGAGGATCTTGCAACTGATATTAAAATAAGATATTTTTCTGCTATAATATGTTGTGGGTTTAAACTGAATACTGAATAAATCTACTCAGAAGGCTAGCCTTATAAAAACAAGTTGACCATAAAGACTTAAGGCTGTGGTCTAGTGCCTTTCCCCATTAAGCAATTCAAATTTACCAATCATTGCAAACCAGCGGGGATTGGACAGTTGCAAGTGTCCACCTGTTCTGTGGTTTCTACTCACACTGTTTGATCTGGGGCTCATTACACACTGGGGTCTCTAGCCCTCTGGTTACAAGTCAGAGGATGATGATAATGATGATGATGATGAATTCTAATTAGAAGTGTTGAGTGGTAATTGTGCATGTGGAATGATAACTAGTAAGCACATCTAGAGATTCCCCACGAATTCCTCTCTCTCTGGTTCACTGCTCCTGGTTAAAGATCTTCATTTGATTAATATCTTATTAGGTTTTGATATACAATACTATCAGGATGACTCAATCTTTAATGTATTTTGTTTGCCATTGCTAATTCCTTGATGCCGGGTATATGCAGTAGCTAGTACTATGGCAAGCCAAATTATCATTTAGAGATATCTCGAAATACATTTCAAGATATCTAAATTGAATTGCAGATATCTCAAACTAACTTGATTTCGAGATATCTCAAATTCAATTCGAGATATCTCAAATTCAATTCGAGATATCTCAAATTCAATTTGAGATATCTCAAATTCAATTTGACTTCCTGTCCTGTTTGAGATATCTCAAATTGAATTTGAGATATCTCAGATTGATTTCCTGTCTAGTTTGAGATATCTTGAAATGGGCCGGAAGGCCGTTCAAAACATAGAGCATTTTCACAGGAAGTCAATTTGAGATATCTCAAACTAGACAGGAAGTCAATTTGAGATATCTGCAATTCAATTTAAGATATCTTGAAATGCATTTCAAGATATCTATAAATGATCATTTGGCTTGCCATACAATATTCTCAGCCATTACAGTTGTACTCACCAATGCAAGGCAGCCTTGTTTTCAGTCCTATCAGACAGTGTGACCTCGGGGCATGTCACTGTACCCCCTGTGTGCACCACACGCACCGAGCTGTAAGACTGGGTACACTCATACAGGAGACAGGGTAACTTGGCTTATCTGAAGCCCTTTCTTAAGCTTTCCAGTTGCAGGAGCAGTGTGTGGCTCAATCTATCAAGCCGGGTCCATGTTGTAATTATGCCCAGAAGTGTGCATGGATTTGTGGCTCTGCTGAGAAACTGATTTGGGAAGAAGGGAACATTTAAAATACAAACTGAGAAGATAGTGACTGGGAGGGACTATTTTAGTGCCAAATGGTATAGGAAACCAATGCATTTTGTTTGGCATCAAAAAGACTGCTGCTGATATACATATTGTATTTTTTAACCGTATTCTGAAAATTAGTAGTAGTCTATTCCATTAAACATCTTCGTTTTACAACTCTGTCATATCTGCAAACAGAATTGACAGCAGAGTAGATGATTAAAAAACATTTTAACAATAGTGAATGTTATTTAAATTACTATTTACACTATTTAATGCCTTTAAAATCAAACAAATATTTTAAGATATGAAATGTTCTGTTTTTTAAAGATGTTCTCTGCATTTACACTTAACTTTCCTTTGATTTGTAAGATTGATTCTTGTTAAGTTTACTTGGGTCTGCAGTCAGCCTGGGCCAGATATGAGGCCAGTTTTAAGATGAGATGAGGGACAGCTGGTTTGCCTTCTCAGTGTGCACCTTTGGGACATCGGTAACTAAATTAGACCAGGGCAAATTTGAGTCTGCCGTGACTGATTGTGGGTCTCGGCTGATGTGCCATTTCTAAAGCAGATCAGTCTTTGGAAGGTGCTAGGTTTAATTGGGTTTGACCCCCAATCAATTCTTGTCAAGATCTTATCACGTGCCAGTAGGGAAATCTAGTCATTTCCAATGAACCGGTTTTCCTTATCATTTTAACTGTTTTACATCTCAACAATGAAAAATCCTTTTAAAGGCAATCTTCTTTTTCTGATGACCTGCAGAAGTTAGACCTCGACCTTTAATTCCTTTCTCTAGAATCCACCACAAAACTGTAAGACACTTGAAAAAAATCAGTGACAGGAGATCCCTATAGGACTTGCCAATTACTATTGACTTTTTTTCCTAAAATGGGTATTGTCATCTTTCATTGTCAGCTTTGACCAGTCACTCCCTTTTTCAACAAAATAAGAAGTTTTGATTCTTTTGATCAGTACTGCGTAACATCCCAGCAGTACCAAATAATCCATTCAGTCTTTCAAGACCAGCCGAATTAAATCTTCCCTTTTTAATGTCTCTGGAGCTGCAGAAATTGGTTAATTTGTAATTTGTTGAATACAGGCTGGAGAGAGGTACAATACATTAGCCTATGACACTATAGAGTGAAGTAGACTGTACAGTAGATAACATTGCCATCAGTTAACATTGGGTACCGGAAAAATAACTGGGGTCTATTTGATGCCATTATTGATAATAATAATACATATATATTTTTTTCTGATTCTCAGCAAATAATTGTAAATGTTAGTTAAAAGTATGAATGATGTTCCCTTCTAGCAAAACAAATTATAATAAAAAATGCTCTCTCCTTTCTCTTATTGGCTAGTTCTGAGAACATGTAATATCCGAAAAGGAAAACAAAATGTATGACAGAAAAGGTTCTTAACTGAAAAACTCAGTTATAAAGAAATAAACCAATACAGGTGCTTGTCACAAGTGCACATTCTGACAGTTATTTGAAAGAGCACTATCTGTTTCCAAGGCTTTCGACTAATAGTATTTTCTGTTATATAAACATGGGATGCATTACAGTGTCACATCACTACTCTTGGACAAGTAATCCTGTCCCTTTTTAATCTCGCTGTTTGCACATGGGAATGAGGAATTACTGTACGGGCTTGATTTTACATATTGGATTTTCTTTATCAAACTGATTACCGAAATGGTTCCAACACTCATGTATTTGACAAGTGTTCTATGTCAAGTGGAACCCACAGCTCCAATGAGTATTCCAAATAATACCATGATCCTGAAAGAGATTGCCAGATGGGCTTTAAAACCAACATAAATTGATTTGTTTGCAGAAAAAAAGAACATTATGAGAAAGACAGTTCCTATTGTATAATTGTTGTTTCCACAGTAAAAACTATCTACCCTGAAGCCTTCTTGCAAAATATCACTGGGCCACAGACAAAGCTGAGATTAGTTTGATTTGGTTACTCCATTCTGCATTGTTCCATTGAAGAAGCATTGTAGTATATGTTATGTTAATAGAGGAATGTACCGTAAATTACTTTTATTGGGTGGTAATTCAACAATTTTAGAACAAACATTATACTTGAGGTAACGCTTATGTTCAAAAGGGTCAACCAGGGTCAAAGTTCTTACCCACCACCCTCTAATATTTTGAACAAAATTCCATGCATGCAAGGGGATTTGACAACTAAATCCTGTATACATACTTTGATTTCCTGTATAGAGATCCTACAATTAAAAGACTTAAAATAAAACGAGACCCCTCGTGACTAGCATTGTTTAGCACACTCTGCAAGCACCTTCTTGCTATCTAGTCACTGCTGTTTCTGCTGTACAATTCCAATGCATCACACAATTTCCCTGTGAGTTCAAATGAGAGACTCCCGAGGACAGGATTGCTGAAGAAGGGGAAGGCATTTCAACCTGCACCAGGGTAGAAAGAGTGCAAGTGTAGCATTTTCATCAGACATGCTGCTAATCAAGGGCACTTTCAATGTTAAAGCTGTTGAAATAAACACCTAGATCTGCATTATGTTATTGCACTTGGATTGCATTGAAAAAGGTCTCGGATGAGGAATAGAATAAGCTAAGCAGGAATTTCTTACTCATCAACATGTAAATGTGCAAAAAAACCAGAAAGCAATGTCATTACTAATTTTTATTGTAGTGAAGTCAAGTAAAATGGAAGAGGCTGCTTTGTATAATTCACACACAGACAAGTGCCCTGCCCCACATTAACAATGCTGGAAAATATATGGCAGGAGTTATAAATTTTGATGAATAAAGATGCATCATTTCAGGCACAACTGGGATTCAGTTTAAATGATGGACACAGTTGAGCATACAAGATACACCCTCAGGTTATTGTCCATAATAAGTGGGACTTTGCTGTTTGAAATGTGTTTGTTGCAGTGATGTCTTCATTTGCATTGGGCTCTTGTCATCATAGTGTAAGGATGTTGGGCAAAACTATAGTTCTACCCAATAGGACCTCAATGAATAAAGTAACAAAGTGTTCTGTTGGATATTGATTGACCTTCCCAGTAATATTGAAGTTACTGCATTTATTTTATGAAGTACCATGCAGCTTTGATTCCACCATGAAGTAATTCATGTTTGATTTCAAAGTTTTGTTTTTGATCAAAAGTCAATTAAAATTGAGTGCTTTAAATTCATACATCTTGTACTGCTACAATTGCAAACTAACAAATGTGGTGGTGCAACAGCGAGGATGGAGAGTCTGGGTTTACCCAGTGGAAGTGGGATGTCGAGGATTTGTGGCACACTCTACAACCCGGTTTCTCAGAGATGTCGGATTCAATGGCCAAGAGTTGCGTCGCACAGTGAAGAACTTATCTGAAGCAGCAGAGAGGAGCAGCAACTGGCTGTGGTTGAGACGGAAAGATTCTGGCTGGGGATCTCAAGCACAATAGAAAGAAAGAAAGGCTGATATACAGGTAAGTAAGCTGGGCTGAGTTGAGTGGGGACGGAGGGGGTGATGCTGGGACGCCAGAATCACCGTCGAGCCCTCTTGAGGTGTCGTGGGCTAGTCGACGAAACACCGAGGATGGAAGGTGCCCACTTGAAGACCCCAGAGATGTACCCTACTTAGCTCAATCCAGACGGGTTGTCATGCTGATGCGCTGGGGAGACCGCACTATGGTTGATCCCGGAGCCAGCATCGCAGCCGTTGTGTGTGCTGATGCGCTAGGGAGGCAAAATAAGCTGATCCCTGGAGCCAGCATTACACTTCAGCCATCAACACCAGACAGAAGGATATCTACATCATCATATGGAAGGAAGCGCAAATGGATGGAGACACATATGGATCACATTAGTTTACTGTGAAGCTACGTCTTAGTTGGTGCTTATCTTGGCGAGAGCCAAGTTCAAATCAGCATGAAGTTTTAACATCTACTCTCATGTAATGGAAATCTGGTTTAATAAAGACAACAAACTGTTTTCATAATTAAATGAAAATAACATTTGCAATCATGTATTTATACACAACAAAACACTGGGTATCCATTATCCGCTGAGCTAGGAGGGACCTCAGATGAGAATCTGAGAATTGGCTTCAGATAAAAATATTAATGATGATAACACTGCAGTACATGGTCTTTCAAAGTATGGAACACTAGATATAATATGCAAAAGATACTCCATGAACCAAAACTCCTATAAGCCCTTGAATCAGTGAAATTGTTTTAAGCATTAAAAAAAAGTTTTAAACCATATCTAATATTTCTCAGTCTAAACGTGTTTCTAAATCTCATTCTGACCCACTGTGGAAATAAATATACTGTACTGTTCTGTACATATATGCTGTAAATTATTTTGTCACAGATTGATTTGAAGGTCAATGTTTTTAACTGGTTTAAATGTCAGCGTAGTAAAATGTGACAAAGATGATTAGAAAGACAATTGAATATCGACATGACCTACAGTTAGCACTCTGTGTTATACTTTAAATAAAAAAAGAAGAAAGTGAAAGCAGTATATTTCTAAAACGCAAGTGTATCAAGACCTCAGACCTCCTCTTTCCATATCCTATCTACTCCATTCAAACTGGGAGAACATTGCTGTCATGAGAAGTTACTCATTCCCCACTGTGTAGTACTCTGCTTCACTGTCTTAGAGTGAACTTTGGTATTGCTTTCAAACCACATTTGTACAGTACGAAAGACTGGCATTAGCCATGAAGACAAGGTTATCAGATCATCCCGATTTCAAGGTTTAATTATCCATGTTATTTTTTAGGAGCAATCTCGGTAAAGTGCAGGTCAAACCCCAAAGAGCAGAACAGCAGTCACAGTGGCTGGTCTGTCCACAGGATCAGTTGTGATGCACCGTTAGTCTGAGAGCAGGGTGAGGAACTGTGACGAAGGATTTGCTTTTTATAGCTAGGGGAGGTCTCTCAAAGTCCTCATGAAACATTTGCGGGAAACAGAATCATTTTGTAATGCTTTACATAAAATCAAATGTGTCCACAATGGCAAACAGGTCTCTGTGTATTCTGCCTTTAAAGGTGTAAAGATTGGTGTGTATTTTCAAATCTTGTACATCCTTGTATTTAATAATGAGAATTTACAGTACACCTGTGGTATAATGTTATGTCAGTCTTCCTAGTGCAAAGCAAGTTAATGAAAATATTTAAGCTTACAAAAATGTAACTTTTCAATCAGGCATTTGTTTAGCCATCACTGTAGGGATTTGTAGAGCTCCAAAGAGAGGTGCTATGTAAATGTTATTGGTATCGTAGGGTCCTTTTTTGATTGTGGTACAGCGCTTATTAGATATAGTACATGAGTAAGGTTTCAAAGCCTATCCTTTTCTGTTGTGGAAGCACTGGTAAGGGAAAAAGTACATGCAAGTTACAATTGTTTCATGCCATGGTGAGTCTCGAATGTCTCTATCTGAGTTTTGGCTTATTTTTACCTGCAGGATGGAGAACGCTAATTGCAGAAGTTAGATTGGCCATCACAGTGTACTCAGAGGTAACAGAGTGATTCACAGGGAATGACTCACCTGGCTTAACTGAAAGCACTGACAGCAAAGACATCACAGGAAGGAGAATGCAAACTAAAAGTTAATGGAAGCAAACATAAAACCATCAATAGTAGAAGGCTTGGCTGTTATTTTTTAGGAGCAATCTCGGTAAAGTGCAGGTCAAACCCCAAAGAGCAGACCAGCAGTCACAGTGGCTGGTCTGTCCACAGGATCAGTTGTGACGCACAGTGGAATTGTGCTCATGTGATGGAATTGCACCTCAGATGGGTTACTCGTCCCGTCCCATTCAAATCATCTAAAAGAAACAGCTCTTTGGGGACTGCCAGTAATAAATAGCTTTCTGGAGCCTAATGTGGCTTTGATTAAACATAATTGTCTGTTTTGTGGTATGAAGTGAAATCAGTGGTAAACGTTGTAATAATTACTCTGGTGAAGAGCTGTCTGTGCTGATGAATTTTATTTTTTGATACCCTGTTGACACACATAATGGTCTCTGCAGCTCTTGTTATGTAAATACATATTGCACATCAAGACAACTTAATAATTTAGCCTTGCATTTTCAAACCATACTGGATGAATTAGTTAATCTTTATTGAAATCACACCCAGGTGCAGAAATCGTGCTGAATGCTGTCTTTCACTCGGTATCTATGGACTGTAACCGTAAGATAGGGAAAGTCTTGAAAGGTGTTGAAAATCCAATATTTTAAAAAAATTAACAAATAATAATAATAATAATAATAATAATAATATATGTATTTTCATGTCTTTTTTCCCCTCATTTTGCAGTGTTCGAAGAGCCTGAAGATCCTAGTAATCGCTCCTTCTTCTCTGAAATCATCTCCTCGATCTCCGATGTCAAGTTTAGCCACAGTGGACGCTATCTATTAACAAGAGATTACCTCACAGTCAACGTCTGGGACCTGAACATGGAGAATAAGCCCATTGAAACATATCAGGTAACCTTTGTTCTGTGAAGTAAAGGCAATACTGGCAAAAAGAAAATACCAAAAAAAAAATCATTTTGTGTAATCTAAAAGCTGCATATCTCACAAGTCTTTGTAGTGGTCAGACATTCGATTGACAGGTGCATACATATCCACAAATTGCTTCAGTTTCCTAAGAGAAGGTTTTGTAAGTGATTACTCTAAACGTCTGGCAGTGTCCTTCAATGTAAACACCCTGTAGACTTGTCACATCGAATCAATACATTTTAGGTTACCGCTTCACGGCTTGCTAAAACCATGTACGTATATTTGAAGGGTGAGGATTATCTAACAGGGTACCAACATATGTACTAAACAGTAGGTTTTAACTACAGATAATTCACTAATCTGATTAATTCAAGGTTAGGTCATGTTTACAGTAAATTGTATTGGGCCCTAATTAATTAACTATTCTTAAAGTTTCATTTTTTTAATATGCAAGACAGATCGCAAAGTACAAACTGAACTTGCTACATGTACGTGTGTATCAGTATAAAATGCTTTATGCTGAGGGCACATTTGCTGCAGTTGACACAGTGAACATCAAGCAGAATGTGGTTAATCACCGTGTGCTATTTTTAGCTTCAGTGGTGAAAAACACCTTCCCATGCAGACTGAGCAGGACTGCATTGCAGCAGAGGAGTCCAAGAGAGACTGATTCTGTTGGCAGTAGGGAATCACTGTGGTTTTCTGCTGTTCATTTTGTATGGACATCAAACATTCTTATATGCTACTGGATAGACAACAGTTTGAAGTTAGCTGTTGTTACGATTGAGGCTCCAAAAGTTATTGTGCCCGCGGCTTCCGTCATTATAACTAAATACCCCCCTTGTGCGCACACATGGCCTTAAAGTCCACCTCCCCCCTTAAAAGCCCCAAAGTCTTGGTCAGAGTCCTGGGCCAGGAACGGAGGCATCACTGGGCCCACGGGTGACAATGTTGCCCGTGGCAACGCTGACAGAGGCAAGGCTGCCTCCTCCAGCCGGGGCAATCCTGGCAGCGGAAATGCTGTTCTTGCCAATGCTGTCAGCAGAAATGCTGACAGCTCCAAGACTGGCTCCTCCAGCCGGGGTAATCCTGTCCTAACGGCCATGGCGGCGGCACTGCATACTCCGGCAGTGCAGCTTTTGAGGGTGGAGGTGGTCTCCTCACCTCTCCCTCCTTCTCTGTAGCCGGTGGCTCCTCTCTTGGGCTCCGCCCCAGAATTTCTGGCAGCAACTACTGCTGCTGAATACCACAAAGCCCTGGGCGGTGTTGTGCAGGCCTTCCCCGGCAATGACGAACCGGCATTCCCAGGCGATGGCGAACTAGCCTCCCCAGGCGATGGCGAACTGGCCTCCCCAGGCGATGGTGAGCAGGCCTCCCCAGGCGATGACGAGCAGGCTAGACAGCCCTAGGCGATGCAGGCTTTGCAAGCTCAGGCAGGAGTTGCTCCTTGGGAGGTAACTTCAGCTCCTCTAGTGGTGGTGGCGGGAGCATCAGGTAGTCTCCTATGCCGTGTACATAGCCCACACCAATCGTGGACCTTCTCCTTCCCACAGTACTTGCAACAGTACCACTATTTTGGGACAACTGTATCCACCTCCATCCTTCCAAAACACACAAAAAAAAAATCCTTCAAAAACTGTGTACCTGCAATACTGTGAAGGCGCCGTTTCACACTTCTGTGACACCATATGTAACACGATGGCTCGAGTGTTGACGTCAGGCCAGGAAATACAGGACGCAGAATGGTGAGTGAAATGCGCCGATGTGCAGATTTAATAATAAACAAACGGTTTATACAAACAAAACAAAACACTTTTGTAATGCAAAACAAGTACTGTGCTGTTTCCACTCCTACATGTGTAGTAATTGTTATCATTTTAATAATTTTTCTCCTGCTCTCCGTTCTTCCTCCCTGAACACACCATGAGTGAGTGATTCATGCCTCTACGTATACAGCTGTGCCGGGACTCAATTGCTAATTAATCATTCACTTGAATCCCGACACGTGAATTAATTTGTGCAGACCCCATGCCCACATACTAACACACACTTTACTCTGCACGTGAAGTGATTGTGCAATCCCTGTGCCTAAATACAACTATACATTTTAAATCACCCGCGCTACATAACCCACACTTCATGCACCACTGCACACATACATATGAACATAAAATCCCCACGGGTGGGGCGCCCCACCACATCCCCCCATTCCTCCACATTAAAATACCACAACACAACTTGAGAGAGGTAAACTGATAGGACTGTGGTGCATTTACGTTTTTTTATGAATAAAATCAAGTTTGATATTTAAGAAACTAGTCTGAGATATTGATAATTTAAATAACAGTAAAGACCAGTGTCATAGGTATCAAACTTTATTTATAAAAACAGATTTTAAAAAATATGTGCTTTAAACAAATCTTATGTGATTAGAGCCTACAGTACACGTTTTCAGCATTGTTGCAGTTAACTGAAGTCGCAACCTATTCTATTTTAATAGCTTTTTGAACATGTTGAAAATGTTAATGCATACTGTTACTGTTTAGTATTCCTCATGAGTCTGTCAAAATTAAAACTCAATTTAAAATCAATCCTGTGTTATTACATGCATACACTTACTGAATTAATTTAAAAAAAACAAACAAACAAACAATTGTTGTTCTGTGTGATCAATAAAAAAGCAGTCTATGGGCTATATTGCTTATGTAAGCTGGATGTTTGTACAGTACTTACATACTTATACATTCTGTACTTTTGAAGCATGGGATTGTTGAATCTGTGGTGTCTACCTGGGAATTTTAGAACTGTGTTTTAATTGCCACAAATGAAACATTCAACTTTTTCACATGAGCCGCGATATTTCCCCTGAAGCATTATTTGCGTATGGTTATTAAAAACTGAAAGTTTGGGGGGGTGGACGATCGTTCAAACTGGGGCGTTGACTCGGCAGAATCCGGTAATATATTTGGTCATTTCTGTTTTGCAACAGATATAATTTAATACCTCATCCTGCTGGGAATAGTGACAGAAGTGTTTCTATTTGGCTGACAAAGTACACTTGTGCTCAGTAGGTTTTTTGAAGTTGAGAAAGACTAAACATGGTTATTTTGGTGTAAATTGAACAAGAATGTTGGGCACTGTAGTTTTAATGGAGGTGGTCAAATGGTAAACTAGTAGAATCTACCATGCTTTATCACGTTGTAAACTGCTGAGGACCTCAGCCTGTCAAAGCACATGTTCCACGACACATCATAGGCAAACCCAATTCATGACAGCCGTACCACATTGAGTTTTTACCTTTATGGTCAATATTGCTACGGTCACTAGCTTTATAAAAACAACCTTGAGTGCTTCTCGGAATTCCACTGAACTGCAAAATCAGTTAAAAGCGTTGCATTACCATCGGTCACTTACCATCTGCTCATCAATGCTTTCCCTCTTCAATGAAAATGAAAATGGACCCAAAAAAGATTGTGAAGGTCATGAACAGAAAACAAATACCGGCTTTCAGCCTCCCTCGCATACATACTTTGCTTTAACCACTTTTGTCCATGCCATTATGAGTTATACTGCATTTGGATCTGCTTTAGCATAATTTCTACTGTGCTATTTTGCAATTTACCAATTGCTTTCATTGTTAAATAATGCAGTAAGTATTTATGACTTCTGCTATACATACTAATCTAACTCTTAACAAAAAATGTACTTAATGCAGCTACAGCTTTGTTTTGAGACTTTTGTCCAGCAATTTCAAATAAAAATCTTAAACCTTCTCTGCATAACCAGATATTTTTAACATTTAGATCAATGTACTCTGCAGCTACCTGTTCCATTGGGATATTTTTAATAGAGCAAATAAGGATTTCTGAAGCAAAAACTTAACAGCTTTGCATCTAATATTAATAAAATCTTGTGAAACTATGTACAGTATTAATCATAATTTGGCGTTTGCCTGTCAAAATCTCGATAAGGTTTCCAGTTTTGTGTTTTTGCATTGCTCAGTGCATGTTGTTGCACAGGCAGCTGCATATGAGCGGTTTTTAGCAGTGGGAATTGCAACACTTTTATTAAATTGTACCCTTCTGTTCTGCACAAATAAAAGAAGGTCCACGGGTGCTTCAAGGTTACAGGGCATGGCTGGATAGTGTTCTCAAGGGCCTTTAAGAGATGCAGAGGTCTCCCCTACCATTATGTCTGTCAGTCTGTCATTCTGTCATTAGGGAAATTATGCAAGCCAGCCTTGAAAAAGCTGTGCTCAACTAATATAAACAGGATTCTACAGAATGAGAGGGGATGAACATGATGCTCCCTGCTTCATAATAATAGAGATGTAGAAAAAAATAGACAGTCTAATTTGAGATATTTGTATTAAAGAACAGGTAATAAGTGTGCTAGACTAATGAATGAAATAAGAAATCTACTACTGGTGCTGTAGAATAGTCTTTGTATATGAATTTATTTAAATTGTGTTTTACCAATAAACTTCCTGACATGTGCATCCCATATAAATGCAAGGAAGACCCAATGACAACTATACACATTATTGAAAGGGTTACTGCTTGTTGTTATGCATCTCTGTGAGCGGGAGACTTGTATGATTTTGTAAATCAATTGTTGCCACCATTTTAGATGCCAACTTTATATTTTCTGTGTTATGGAAACTTCTTCGGCCAAATCTAATGAACCCCTTCACTTTTACCTAAGGTGGCTGCAAAACATGTCCAACAAATCTAAATTAACAAATGCAAGAGATAAATCATCTACAGTACCAGAACTGTCTAACCATTGGTAAACAGTTTTTTTTAAATTCTATTTTAAGGCTGAAAGCTGTGTAACAACCTGTAAAGTATACTATCATGAAGACATTCATCTTTTCTAGGTTCATGATTACCTCCGGAGCAAGCTTTGTTCTTTGTATGAGAATGACTGCATCTTTGACAAGTTTGAATGTGCTTGGAATGGTACAGATAGGTAAGTCATATGATCATTATAAAATAATAGCAGTTGATTATAAACAAATCAATTGCATGGCATGATATGCTGTATGATACTGAATTCAAATTTTAAATAAGACACATCTGTTAACACTGCGGCATTAACTTTGTCAGTCATCCAGAAGAAGTTTTTGTCAAACATTCCAAGTTAATGCCTGTTGTAGAGAATATTTCTTTTTATATATATTAAAACTACATTAAGTTATTGTTCTTAAATAACTCTAAAAACGTAATACTGAGAAATAACAATATGCCTTCTGTTTGGGGAGGAAAATGCAAACCATTTGAATTTTGTATGTAAAAGTAGGAAATGTGTACAGTTAGATGCAAATAGTGGAATATCTTGAACATATGTAGAGCTCACATTAATACACCCCCTTCCTCAATAGAATGAACCCTATTTATGTACATTTTCCTCTCTCTGTCTCATAATGGTCTCTCTAAAGTAGGACCAAATCCTGTGTCAATTTGTGCAAGCTGTGATTGTAAGAGGTATGAATAAATGTGCCCTCGGTTTAGCATTTCAGCAGCTGTGGGGTAGCCTTTTTCATATCCCTGGCTAAGTGAGAAGAGCTGTTATTGTTTCCTATACTTCACAGCTAAACCAATGTCCTTTTAAACCCACAGATTCTAGCATCCAATTACTGTGATTTCCCTTTGTTACACCAGCAGTTTTGCCATAAAGGGACAGCAGATATGTGGAGTGTGCTTTGAGAATGATGTGAAGGCCAGGGGATGTTCTATCACTGCTCTGCAACAACGCAATGTTTTCAGTCGCCATCCAGATAACAAATCTAATCATGAATTTCCAAAGGGGACACTGACATTGGGAACAATTTATGTATTTAATAAAAGGGAAATCTCTCCATAAAACATATAGCAGCAGTGTGTGAGACAAGTCTATTGAGATTTGACAGTATGCGTAGTTCAGGAGGGGTATACATTTTTCAATTTCTAATCTATTTAGGATATAGATGCATTCATATATGAATTCATATGTGAAAGCAAAGCAGTAGCGGGCCTTTTTTTATGAGAAACGAAGCATAAATGACTAGTTTTAATAATTTTACATCTGCAAGACACTACCATAAATGGAATGTAGTTTTTACAGAAAATGAAATCGGTTTAGGCTACTGCACATTGAAGCATTACAAGGTCCATTAAAATATAGAGCATAACTCAGCCATGGTTGCATTTCCAATGAATAGCAATTTGAAATATATGAACGTATTTTCAAATTCATTGGAAAAGATTTGCAGAAACTAGACATTGAATAAATGTATACATGCTCAGACTTGAGTATGATTGATGCCAAGACCCTAATTAAGATAGGATAAACACAATCTGAGAAGGAACACATCACGTCAGGCCCAAGCTGTGGCAGGAAGGAGACTCTGAATGAGACTCGTGTGCACATTTTTTTTTTTAATTTAGTCATTGCCAATTATATTTTTAGGCTCAGCTCACCGCTACCACCCCTGCGCTGACTCGGGAGGGCGAAGACGAATACACGCTGTCCTCCGAAGCGTGTGCCGTCAGCCGACCGCTGTTTTTCACACTGCGGACTCACCATGCAGCCACCCAAGAGCTTCACCTAACCCTCCCTCCCCCCGGGCGATGCTCGGCCAATTGTGCGCCGCCCCTTGGGAGCTCCCGTCCACGGTCGGCTGTGGAATAGCCTGGACTCGAACCGGCGACGTCCAGGCTATAGAGCGCATCCTGCACTCCAAGCGGAGCGCCTTTACCGGATGCACCACTCGGGAGCCCCTCGTGTGCACATTTATTAACAAACAAACACAGGAACAAATCAGCTGACCAGATACAAACAAAACGCGGTTTCACACAATTACACTCGCCAAACTCCCTCTCCCCACACAAAGGATTTCTCTTCCTTTTTATACATATGGCCATGCCCCGATTAGCACTCAATTACCTAATTGGGGAATGGCCACACCTGTGATTGTTTGATAGAGACAGAATTAACCCCACCCCTGTCAATCTTACATTCCCACACACTATTCAAACAACTGGGCTTTTGCCTTGCCACATGCACACAGACAGGGATGTGTAGGCAACAATACGATGCAATTCACTACCAAAAGCTATTTTTTATTTACTTTATTTATTTTTTAGTAGATGGTAGTAGCGTAGGTGGTAAACTGGAACAGACTGGCAAACATACAGTATATGAATCTTTTTGGTTACCTTTGGTGCCTTTGTATTGCTTAGTCAGGGTTACCACCAGCTAGACTGGTGTGATTCAGTCAATGCTTGTCCAAGTCTAAATGAAACATTGAGGTCAGAAATGCAGTACATGGCCAATATCATCTAAACTACTCTTAATGCCATTATTCCGATTTCAATTCTAAATGCAGCCTGCGCTGTCTTGGACAGTCGTATGTACTCACAGAATGTATGCTGCACTTGTACATGTAGCTATACACAAGATATTGATATTTATATAAGGACAATCAAGTTATTGAGAGTATCTGTGGAGGAGGCTGTGTGGTCCAGTGGTTAAAGAAAAGGACTTATAACCAGGAGGTCCCCGGTTCAAATCTCACCTCAGCCACTGACTCATTGTGTGACCCTGAGCAAGTCACTTCACCTCCTTGTGCTCCGTCTTTCGGGTGAGACGTAGTTGTAAGTGACTCTGCAGCTGATGCATAGTTCACACACCCTAGTCTCTGTAAGTCGCCTTGGATAAAGGCGTCTGCTAAATAAACAAATAATAATAATAATAATAATAATCTGAATCGCATACCTGCGATTTAGGTCCCAGTAGTCTGTTTGATACATGTAACCAATACTGATTCAAGTCCACTGGTAACACATGCTCTCCATCGAGCAGCAAAAACACATACTGTATAGTAGACTGAGATTCTACATGGCAGTATACAAATACATTTAGTTTAAACTGAGATAGCACAAGCCTAATGCGTGAAACTCAAACTTGGTCAGTCAACCCAGATTTGTAAATATGCGATGACCCAGTCAATGGTAGCCACATAGACGGCCAAATAGCCAAAACATTTCTGAAGTAATTTCAATGCTCTCTATCCCGGTACTGTACAAATATACAATTCTTTTTTTTTTTTTAACTTGGCAAACTGAGGCATTGGCCCATATATTTAAACATATTTGGCCATACTTCTCAGTTTCTCCAGGGAAGACTTAGGGAAACTTTTTAATGGAATTAACTTTTTAGTAGAATTCAGACATATTGATTGACAGACAGAAAGAGGAGATGCAAAGCAACATGGACAGGTTTGCCTATCATGAGAAATCTCTTTTTGTAAGTAGGTGTATTTGATGCATTGCTGTAAGTTTCAAATAAATGCGCATATATATATATATATATATCTATATCTCCACACTGGAATGTGTTTATGTTTAAAGAAGATTGAAATGGTTTTCCACACAGCACCAGGTGTCTATCACTGTCAGACTTAGAATGGGGGCTTGCATATCTATTTATTTTTTAAATCATCACTTCCCAACATCGATAAACACAGACGTATGTTGTTGTTTTTTTTAAGAGCAAAGGGTTCAGGTAGGTCTAGATTTGAATGAAACATTTTACATTTGGTTGCAAAAGCAAAATGGACAGAGCAGCTTAGTCTTGATGAAAAGGAAAGCAGGGGTGGCAGATCAAACACTTTTTTGTCACAATGAGAAAGGGGATTAGCAGAGAGTTATTATTATTTATGAGTTAAATTCCCCACGTGCAGTTTTACACGTTTTGCCCACTGAATGTGTGATTATCAATTTAAAATGAATCTCTATATTGGTCTAATGAAGTCCCAGCTGGTGTCTCCATAATCCTCAAACTGTCCTCCTTGCTTTTGGTATGCTGAAATATGCTCCCAGTTGTTGTCTTACCCTTGACTCTCCAGCCACTGTGCTTTGTTTTACTGCGTAGATCCGTCCCTCTTTTTACGTGCTTTTACTAAGTCTGAGATCTTCATGCTTAAACAGACTACAACACATAGTTTGTGAGTTAGACCTATTGTAGTCATCTTGAAGCTAGTCTCACAAACATATCATGTTCCAGCTGCCAGGCTCTTTAATTGCCCATTATACTACATACAATGGGTGGACCTTTTTAATTTAAGTTGTGCCGTCATCTGAAAGTAAAAAGTTAAATAGTTTAGGTATTTGTTTATCTTGGCCCCTAGTCATGAATAGCTTAGTACGGCGATATGCATTTCCAGAAGGTACAGCCTATATTAAATAACATTTTTTACAGTACTAATTCTGTTTAACATAAGAAATTGAGAACGGGACAAGGTTAATTGGCCCATCAGGATCTAATTCAATAGGGCTGAATCTAATTGTGTTTTAGAGATCTTAGTATTTTATATGTTACTACTGTACTACACTTGGGAAGCTATTCCATCCACTGTCTAAAAACAACAACAACAACAACAACAAAAAATATTTTACTCTGCTCCCATTTGTAACCTCTCGTTCTACAGTTTGAAGTGGTTTTTCTATACCATTTGGGATTTTATAAGCTTCAGTGAAATCCCCTCTTACTCGTCTTTAGGCTGAAGAGATAGAGGTCTTTAAACCTGTCCTCGGAGCCCTGTCCTCAGAGTCCTAGGATTATCCTGCTTGCCCTTGTCTGTGACTTGTCAGTGCAACAGAACTGGACACAGTATGAAAACATCCTTTAGTTTGTTCTAGAAAAACCACTACAATCCGACCATGAAGTGGTACATGGTTCATTATGATGAAACTATTGATGCGCATTAGGTTTGGGCAGCAATCAAATAAAATAGCAGTCGATATCTTTGCAGCCAAGCTACTGCCTGATAAATATATAATACATTATATCATTGGAAGATGGATTTCATAGAGACCTAAAAACACTGAGCGGCCAAACCGCTACTTAAAATGACAATATTCACAACTTCAGTCCTAAGTGAATGTTCTGCATCGTGATGGGGTCATTCGCAAGACGACAACACCACAAACACGAAAAGATTTCGGGGTTCTAAAAATGTTAATTAACCCTTACCCAATGGGGTCGACCCGATCTAGATGGGGGCGTTTTTTGGGTTGGGGTCCTAACATATATACGAAAAGAAACTTAAACACAATATTTTCAAATTTATTTTAATCTGTCAATACAAACATGCTTTAGTGGTGTGCAATGCTACAAAAAATGTACCAACTATTGTGACATTTTCATACTTTTTTTTTTTTTGAACGTCATCTTTTCATCAATATTAAAAAAAAGTTAGTTAATTTCTGCAAATATAATTTGTGAAGGTTAAACATCTTCCATAGTAAATATGTCATATTTGGCCGCCACGTGTCAGTAAAATTGACATCTTATAGAGCCTTAATTTACAGTGGCACCAAAGTGATTCGGTTCCCTTTCATAACTCGAAATCGCCTGCTATCTCAATGGAGCTGGTATTGTTGAATAATAATAAACTGTAGAGTTGACTGAATAAAAATGGATTTTCTGAGTCGTCGTCCTTTCTTTAAAATAAACATCTTGAATGTGTGAAGTCTTGGTTGAAAATCATGAGCATTCTGTTCTAACCAAGGCCTACTTCATTCCATTGGTGAAAGATCTGCCATTATTAATGAGTGTTTTTGTTCGACCTGCAGTTAGTTTAAATGTACGACCACAAATTTAGCGGGCATACAGTGCCCTGGAGCCAAATCCATGTGAAATGACACAGTCTTATTAAAAATAATCACTTCTCATAACATGTCTGAGCAGGCTCTAGTTTATCTCTCTTGGCAACCTCACGCTTTTGCTGTTGAAAAATCTTTATTTAGTTGCTCAGCGGTCCAAATTGTTCAAAGTGAGTATAAATCATTAAGATCACTCTCAGAAGCCTAAATTAGCCCCCAAAGGGCTGCATTGGACCTCTTTTAATATATGAATATTTGCTAGGATTAAGCAAGCACTGTTCCACAGAGGAAATGAATGCAGTATCTATGGCAATAAAAAGATGCTGGGCAGAGGAGAGGCTGAGATAATGAATTCCATAACTTAAAACAGAGTCTCTTGTTTGCTTGTTATTTGCATAACAACAAACAAGACCTCCTGAATCATCTTTGCAGGTTATGTACAGTCGGAATTCAGTTTTCATAGATTATTAACTGTTAATGTCAAATTATGTAGGTTTTTAAAGCAATATTGGGAGTATTAGAATTTGGATATATAAGAAGGAACCTGTGCTCCATTGTTTGTACATGTTACATTGGATGTTGTGTAGTTTGCAGTGATCTATTTGTTCCTGTTTTTGATAGTTTATTACACATTATATGCTTAATCCCTATAGGAAAACAATCAAGATTTGTATAAAAAACGAGATGTGCATTTTAATATTTACGATTGTCTTATATATATTCAGCCAATCAGAACGCACGTTTTGCCTCGGTTTTCAGCTCAGTCCATTCACCTACTCCTGCCGATATTCCGCCATGTGCAGACATTAGCCGTGCTATAACCCTATAACATTGTATTTTTTCCACATTGGTAAGAGTGGTGATGACGTTATTATATGCAAATGCATTCAGAACTTGAGAGATTGAGTAGTGATTTCTAACTACTGTATACTGTGTGAAGTCAAAAGGCTTCCATGTGAAGAATAACAGGAGATTCCCTTTCAAGTATGAAATGTAATCATTACCATATGGGTTTTTTACCTGTTAAGGACCAGAAACCTGAATATTGATATACCAAAGCTGCTCAACAAGCCTGATGCAGTCATGGCCTGCCCCCGAGCTGTGGTGTAGTCCTCAATTCTAAAGTACCGGAATGCCAATTAAAATATAGATTTTTCTAAAACAAATGATACAAAGTCCTGTTTTATTTGTACATTGAACTTGAGGTAACATCTAATAGGTAATGCATGCGTCTCGCATGTGACTTTAAGGCTACTCCCCCTTGATCAGTGCTCCAATCTCTCCCACAGTATCTTGATGCCGTTTTGGTGACATTGGCTTGTACAGTGGCTTGTACAAGTCCCTTTACTTTCCTACCTGCAGTGACTGCGAACCGGTGGACCTGTACCAATACAGAGGTTACCGACCCGCTCCGTTCCCGACCCGGTACCGAACCGGGACCACGGTTACCACACCGGTACCGTACCAGTGCCGTCGTTGTACTGACCAGGTACCAAACCAACCGGTACCGACCCGCTGCTACAGTCCCTGACCCGGTACCATACTGACCCGGTGCTAAAGTCACTGAACTGACTCGGTACCGTCCCGGTTTCTACCCGGTCCTACATGACCCGCTACCGACCGGTGCTCAGGTCACCGGTCCGGCTTCGGTTTTGACCCACCTGGTGCCATCTTGAAGTGCAGGGAAGCTATCCTGGCCCCATTGAGACTCAAAGGCATCAGCGTGCTCAATTATCTGGATGACTTGCTCATTTGTGCCCAGTCTCCAGCACAGGCAGAGGCCCACACGAAACTTGTCACCGGCCACCTTCAACGGTTAGGCCTTATGGTGAATAATGCGAATGCCAGCTCACGTCTTCAGGGCCATGCTGTCCAGTATGTTGCAAGAGGTTCGAGGGAGACATGTGCTAGTCCATACAGACAACACAACAGTCCCCTTCGCCCAGTATCCACCTTATGGCCCACAAACTTTTGCTCTGGGCACACAAGAACCTCCTCTCACTGAGGGCAGTACTGTCCGGGGTGACAAACTGGGTGGCGGCCCTCCTCTGAAGAATAGTCCCAAGTGGCTCAGAGTGGAGGCTTCAGCCCAAGGTGGTGAGCCTCATTTCGGGGGAGGTTCGGGAGAGCAGAGATAGATCTCTCTGCCACCCAGGAGTCAACCCACTGTCCCCTCTGGCTCTCCATAGTAGGAGGCAGGGACCCGCTGGCAGTAGATGCCTTGGCACACCAGTGGCTGAGACAACTGTTATATGCCTTCCCACCGCTCTCCCTGCTCCCTCTGTGACTGGCGAAAATCAGGCAGGAACGGGCCAAGGTGCTCCTAGTAGCCCCTTATTGGCCCAGGAGAGTGATTTTCAACCCTGATGCAGCTCCTGAGCGGCCAGCCGTGGAGACTGCCCAAGTGCAGCAACCTGCTCAGTCTGGGGCTTTCTAATAGGGTCATTGACACCCTGCAGAATGCCAGAGCACCGTTCCACGCGTTCCCAGTACAGGTACAAGTGGGGTGTTTTTCAGACGTGATGTCTGTCTCTAGGGTTTGACCCCACGACCTGTCCCATGGCAGTTATATCGCAATTTTTCCAGGACCTTTTTCCCCTCGTTAGTATATCTGGCAGCCACATCGGCGTGCCATGTCCCTGGTGGGACCATTTTTGAAAAGGGCTCGGTGGCTTCGGCCGCCTATGGAGGACATTGTTCCTCGCTGGAGGCTAAATGTTTTCACCGTAGTTACTTGTTACTGGGGTTCCATATGGTAACACACACGGCAGCCTCTCTGCTTAGCCTTGTAACATTCTAGTCATTCTACAATATTGCCTTTGCAATGGCTTTGGCACACTCACCCATATGGTAATGGTTACATTTCGTACTTGAAGGGGAACGTTAGGATATTATCATAACCCTGGTTACCTGAAATAGAAATGTAACCATTAACCTTCATTAACCATCCATGATTGCCGCAGGCTTAAAGGAAAAATCACACAGAGATCTGTGAGACCATCTTTGCTAGGAGCTTTTCAATCTGAGGAAAGTAGCTTCTCTTCAGTTATAGTTGTCAGCCATAGACATGTGCATAACAGTAGATCAATGAAAGCATATTTTTTATGTTGGTGCCAGCAGCATCTATTAAACAGCTATTGTACTGTGAATCAGGTTTGTATTGCTGTCAATACAGAGGGGTTCATTCAATGAAAATGTAACTTGCTCCTTACTATTTATACCTAATGGAATGAAATCGCACTCTGAGACCGGAATTACCTTGCCCTGACAGATACTCTCATGCTTGTTTTGGTTTTTTGTCAATGTTAGTCGATGCTAAAATATTTCAGATGTTTTTCACAGGACGCTCATTTGAAGTATGCTTCAATGCTCCACAAGGACATTCGGTAGAAATCCCTCAGTGTCTTATGTTTGGTCTGTATGTCTGAATTAGTCTTTGGAGATTTTAACTTATTCTGCAATTTAAAAAAAAAAAAAAACCTGTTCACTTTTTTATTTTCCCCTCCCTGCAGTGTAATTATGACGGGCGCCTACAACAACTTCTTCAGGATGTTTGACCGCAACACGAAGCGAGATGTGACCCTGGAGGCCTCCCGGGAGAGCAGCAAGCCCAGAGCTGTGCTGAAGCCCCGGCGCGTCTGCACTGGAGGAAAGCGCAGGAAGGACGATATTAGCGTGGACAGCTTAGACTTTACCAAGAAGATCTTGCATACAGCCTGGCACCCGGCAGAGAACATAATTGCCATCGCAGCGACAAACAATCTGTACATATTTCAAGATAAAGTCAGCTCAGAGATGCACTAGGTATCTAAATGTGTGAATCATGTTCAGAATCTCTCTCTCTCTCTCTCTCTCTCTCTCTCTCTCTCTCTCTCTCTCTCTCTCTCTCTCTCTCTGTCGTGCTCTGGTTTTTTGAGCACTGTACTGTACCTGCCGATAACCTTTCTCAAGGGTGTGTTATCGTTGTGTTGGAATAGTGGATTGTGGTTCATCACTAGTGTGTATTGCTATTGGTAGTTATGGGCTTTTTAAAGCCAACAGGGTTGTACTGAACAGATGATATTGATGATAATGGTGACGATAATAATAATAATAATAATAGTTACAAATAAATGCATCATTTTCATGTTTGTGGTTATTGTTTTAAAGTCCTAGTCACAGCTCTTTTTAATTTCCTTAGTTTTTTTATTGTGTAAGTATAAGTTGACATCTTTTTTTTTTTTTTGTATATTTTGCTATCAAATGGCAGGGGCCCATATTTAATCACGCTTTGCACCAAAGTGAACTAGTCTAGGACAATTACCCTGGTGTGAATGAAGAACTCTTGCTGGTCTATTCACACCATAGTACATGATTCTGCATTGTATACAGTGGAACACAAAGCATGACAAACCGAAATTGAATATGGAAATCTTCAAAGTACTGAACACAGTATGCAGTCACAGACTTTGTGTGGGAGTAAATATCAGTATGTAAATGCAAATCCAGTTTCAGTACTCAGAATATTTGAATTGAGAATCAGAAAAGCAGATGACCTTCATTTCAAAATAGTTGTATCGACCACAATTGCTCCTTAATGCAGTCCGTAAAGTTGTCTCTACATCTTTTAGGTACAGTATGTGTGCAACAAAATCTGCACCTATTGCTGATGTTTTGAAATGGAGGGGAAAAAACATAAAGTTAGTATTCACTGTATTCAGTGCTTTCTACATTACATACTGTACCATCTTTATATGATGTTAACTGAACAAGGTTCTGCCTCCTAGTCTTCTTTTGTATCTGGGTGTGAAATGTGATCTACTGTTACTTTGAAATAAACGGTGAATGCAGCAAGATGAAAGCTACACAGCAGGATCTCCCAATCACTTTTCAGAGGCCTACTGACATCCTTTGAAGCATATCTACATTAACTGGTGTACGCTGGAGAGAACCAACATCCTTTCTTTAGTAAGACTACTGTATTAATATGTGTAGTCCAACCTTTAGATTGCTGTTTTTGTATGCCAGTGCTCAACAGCTGCTAGAGAAAGTCCCAAGGTCAGTCTTAGAACATGCAGATTCCAGCTGCTATTATGGTATACAGTACTATTGTTTTCATAAAACACCTAATTTATTAAAACTGATTAAGGTTTCCTTTGGTACTTTCCATCCATTCCCAACTCCTTTAGGACAATTACCATCAGGCTTTTTTTTATTATATCATTACAATGCTGTGACATTAAAGTGACTGCAATATCTTACAGGAAGAGGATTGTCTTAATGCAGGAGGTAACACATGTTGGTGCTGTTTGGGTGGCTGTGTGGATTAAAATTGGAATGTATATCTTAGATACAAATGTATGTAAATGTATGCTAAATGAAGTTTTTAAGCAGGAAGTAATGACACTAGTCTTAACAGGAAATGAACTGCAATTGAATATTCAACAGTCTAATATTGCACTGTTAATACGCAGCCGTCACAAAAGCTTTTAAATAAGGCAAGATCAGTGGTTGTATTTTAAAGGTCAAAACACAATATTAAGACAGATAGCCACCCCACTTTGCAACAAGAACAATCACAATACGAAGCTGCATGATAGATCTGTTTTTAGACTTTTGGCTGCCTTTCTTTGACTCATAAGAACATGCTGTACAATGGCTTGGAGAATACACACTTGGCACAGGCTACCATTAACCCTTGATATACTTTTTATGTTTTGAAGCACAGAAGCATGTTTACCATTGTTCAGTATTACGATGTACATTTGTAATGCCTAAAAATGTTTTAACAAGAAAAAAAGAGAATGAGGAATGTTTATTAATACTGTACTCAAAAAAAATAAATACAAAAAATACAAAAGGGTGAATTTAACTATTTATATGTATATATTGTTTATTGTCATTACAGTAACCTATGAGATTTTTTTTTCTGTAACAAAAAGAAATACATTTTTAGGAATATGGTAAGTTGTACATAGAGCAAGACAGTACAATCATATTAAAACCATTGACCTTCATCCATGTGATTTTGAAATATTTTGCCAATTAACTTAAATTTAAAAACAAACCTCCCTCAAGATGGCTTGAAGAGCTTCAGTATACACAATAAGCTATAAAATGATTTAATAATCTGCACATGTGAATCATTGATGCTATGGCCAGATTTACTAGCGTAACCCCAGGCTGTGTCTTTAGGGTTACTCAAAGTAATATTACAATGTCCAGACTAGTTACCTCCTTAATTTATGTTGCAACTTGTATTCTATGTGGTATTGTCCAAAATAAATTGGTATGCAGCAACTGCAATGTGGTGACTGGCAATGAGAGAATGAATTGTTCTCTCAGGGGTCTCAGATCTTTTCCCTTTTGTTATCCCGTATAAAAGCTTGTAAAACCACTGATTTATGTTTGAAGCTTTCTTCCCGCTTTTGTTCATGTTATTGTTTTTTTTGTGTTTTGTTCTTGTAATTTTTAGTACAAAATCTGTCAAATAAAGGATTATAAATATGTTAATATGAGTTTTCAAATAAAGATTTCAACAAAATTGTATCCCACAGTTTTCAGGATGTGTAGCCCATTTATTTGTCTTAGTAAATGTAGATTTCAACTAAGAATAAAATTGTGCTGGGGTTTGTACAGACCTGGAAAAGACTGCAGTCCATTCCTATTTGTGCTACGTTAGTTGATTTAGGGTCCCAAATAGGAATATTTAGATTACAATTCAGTATTTGTCCATTTTGTGTGTTCTGCCATGGTCTTACAACACTACCTTAATTGACAAGATGTTGAGTGTCCCTATAAAAAAAGTGTTCTGCCTTTAGCAATATTATCCAAAGGCCTCCTAGAGAGATACAGTTGCTCTGTCAAGCAGTAAACAATAAGAGTTAGAGAGGTTGGCAGCAGTGCCACTTGTGTCAGTAGTCCATATTGCATTGCTCAGCAATATGAAGTATCCCATTGACACATGACAATGTTATACATAATATTAGAAATCCTATAACCCCTGCATAAAGTCAATGAAACACAAGGCAGTTTTCTGTCAACTAGCTAATCATGTTGCTTCAGCAGTTGACAGAAAGTTGTCTGAAAGTTGGTTCATTCTTCATGGGCTTTAGTTCTTGGATTTTGTCAAGTACTGTAGTAAAGGTAAAGTGCTCCTGATTATTTAGATTTTATTAGTGTTTTTTAACCCTGTTTCGCAAGTTCTGTAGGCTTTGGTCCGACCAGTTTGTTGTGTTACAACCTGAAATCTTGATGCATTTATATGGGATTTTTTTTCCTTTGATTTACACAACCTACTCAACACTTTGAAGAGGCATGAGAATTTTTATTGTGAAACAACAGTTAATGAAAAATAAAAAAAACTGAAATGTCTTGGTTAGATAAGTATTCACCCTCCTGAGTCAATACTTGGTAGAACCACCTTTGGCAGCAATTACAGCTGTGAGTCTTTTGGGGTAAGTCTCTACCAGGTTTGCACATCTGGATCGTGCAATATTCACCCATTCTTCTTGGCAAAATTGTTTAATCTCTGTCAAGTTGGATGGGGATCATTGGTGGACAGCAATCTTCAAGTCTTGCCACAGATTCTCAATCGGATTCCAGTCCGGGCTTTGACTGGGCCACTCTAGGACATTCACTTTCTTGTTTTTAAGCCACTCCAGTGTCGCTTTGGCTGTGTGCTTAGGGTCATTGTCCTGCTGAAAGGTGAATCTCCGTCCCAGTCTTAGGTCTTTTGCAGACTGAAGCAGATTTTCCTCAAGGATTTGCCTGTATTTAGCTCCATCCATTTTGCCCTCTACCCTGACAAGCTTCCCGGTCCCTGCCGATAAAAAGCATCCCCATAGCATGATGCTGCCACCACCATGCTTCCCAGTAGGGATGGTGTTACTTGGGTTTGCGCCAGACACAACGCTTTGCATTTAGGCGAAATAGTTAAATTTTTGTTTAATCGGACCACAGAATCTTTTGCCACATCTTTTCAGAGTCTCCCACATGCCTTTTTGCAAATTCCAAGCAGGAATTTACATGGGCTTTTTTCAGAAATGGCTTCCTTCTTGCCACTCTTCCATATAGGCCAGATTTGTGGAGTACCTGTGCTATTGTTGACACATGGACAGTTTCTTCCATCTCAGCCATGGAACGCTGTAGGTCTTTCAGAGTTGTCATTGGCCTCTTGCTGGCTTCTCTTACCAATGCCCTTCTTACCCGGCTGCTCAGTTTGGGAGGACGGCCTGCTCTAAGCAGATTCTGGGTGCTGCCATATACCTTCCACTTCTTAATGATCGACTTGACTGTGCTTCAAGGGATATTCCATGCCTTTGAAATCTCCCGATCTGTGCCTTTCCACAACTTTATCCTGGAGTTGTTTTGAAAGCTCCTTGGTCGTCATGGTAGTATCTTTGCTTTGAATGCACTAACCAACTGTGGGACCTTACATTGGTGTATTTAATCGGAAATCATGTGACCCCCCCCCCCCGCCGCATTTTTTCACACATTGAAAGTGTTGAGTAGGTTGTGTAAATCAAAGGAAAAAAAAATCCCATTTAAATGCATCAAGATTTCAAGTTGTAACACAACCAACTGTGAAAACGTCCAAGGGGGGTGAATACTTACTATAGACACTGTAAGACAGAGGCCTCTATGCAACACATATAATCTATTAGTCACCAATACAGTGAAATCGAATCTCTATCAACAGCTGTAAAATGTATTTCTTGGGTATATGTTTGATGTGGCTGTTTCTTATCTTAAGAAAGACAACAAGTCTGCCTTTAAAAGTTTCAATGGATGTCTCAAATGTGCAAGCATAGATAATGTCTCTATTGTAAAAACATTCCAGGATTTTTATGTAACTTTGTATATTACAGCAAATACATTATAAAAAACTATAACCGCTTCCATTTATTGTGGTGTTGTTGGTCAAAACACAATTAATGAACAGGAATATATTGTCGGTGGTGTAGTTACATAATTGTTATAACATTTTACATACTTTATAGTGTAAAGTGAACTACCATACGTGTGTCCATTTTTCACAAGACCTGCTCTGTATCTCTACTAAATTATAAATACATTGGTCATCCTGACAATTGACATCACATAATAAAGAAAGTTTTAGTTTTAAGATGGCACTCCATATTTTTTCCCCTCATGAATCACCGATGTGGTATTTGTATGCAGAAAAGTCTATGCAGAATATGCTATCAGCGATTCTTCAGTTCTCATTATGAGTAACTGAATTGCCTTTATATGATGTTAATTGAACAAGGTTCTGCCTCTAGTTGTCTTTTGTATCTGGGTGTGAAATGCGATTAAATCTGGCCCTGGTTGTACTGTTGCTTTTGAAATGAACAGTGGATTCTAAAAAGGTACACAGCAGGATATTCCAATCACTTTTTTGAGGATGTCACGGAGCTCAGGTGGTGACATCAGACCTGGAAGAGACAGGACACGGTTTGATGAGTGAATGCGCTGTTGCGCTGGTTTATTGAAAATAAAAGATTTAACAAAATACTTTACAAAACCAACAGCACATTGACCAAAACAAACAGTGGACAAACCCTAAACAAGTACAGTGTGGTCCTTCCAGCACGAGTAGCAAGTGTTTATTTCTTCAGATTTTAATTCTTCTCCTCTCTCATTCCACTGCAAACACCCAACCTCATGTGTGTGAAACACTGACTTATGCAGCTGTACCAAGACTCGATTGCTAATCAATCACTCAATTGAATCTCGGCATAGTCTGCACATGAACTACTTTGTGCACTCCCCGTGCCTAAATACAAATATACATGCCCCATTTATACATCGTGCACCAACATGATATGTATTTATCTATCTATACACACACAAACAAACAAACAAACAAACAAACAAACATCCACCACCACCCACATAAAACACTAAAAGACGCACAGGGTCGGGGTACCCTGCCACAGAGGCCTACTGATATTTGAAACACATCTACATTAACTGTTGTATCATGGAAAGAACCAACATCCTATCTTTATGTATTAATATTTGTAGTCCAACCTTTAGATTCCTATTTTTGTATGAATTTGACATCAGGGATTCTTCAGTCTCACGATCAGTAAGTCAGTTGCAGTGGTGAGGCGACATTTAAAATTAGGTACAAGAAAATAATTGATTAAAAAAAAATGATAATGAGATTCTCTTGATAATAAAACCATTAGAATCTTGTCTACAGTATGGTTGTTAACATATTAATTCATAAACGCTATGAAAGTATATAGTGTCTTCACTTTACACAGATTTTTTGAAAAAACAAAAACAAAAAAAACACAGCTGAGCAATACAACAATCTGACACGTGACCTCTTGCATTACATGTTCAATATGACTTACATTCTCCCTCTGTATCCTCCTTAACCCTCCACCCTTTTAAATGGATGTTTAGTATGAATCATACATGCATACAATGTTGGTAGTGGCTCATGGAATGCGTTATTGTTGAGACATCGTACATTCTATGCTCCAGCACCAACCTCCACCCCCACGCTGTTTGATCTATAAAAAGAAAAAAAGAAAAAAAAAGTAGAAAAAAAAAGCCACAGCATCCATTTTAATTGACACGTTGATTTAACCATTTAAGATTTGAGTGCCACCAAGTGGTGTGAACAGGAATTGTTGTTTACCCTGCCCTATAAAAGAACATTACATTTTAAGTTGTAATTCTGCCTTACTACATGCAAGTCTATTCTTTAAAATAAAAACATGACAACTCTAAAATGGAACCGAGTAACAAACAGCAACCTTGTTCTCAGTGATTCATTTATTTCGGGTCTGCTTTGTAAAACTGATGCACTGTATGAAACTGAAGAACTATTTAATGAACCACAGCTAGCATGACTGCAAAACCTTTCTCCATGTATCATCCTGAAAATGTTCAATACAAATACAATTATTGAGAGTGGCTAAATAGATTATAATGTAAAATGATAAAAAAAAAGTATGTTGTTTTTTTTTTTAATGAAAGTTTTTAATGGAATCCCATAGCAATATTTGCAGAAATGAACTTGCCTGTTGCCACATTCCTATTTTTGCCATGTGTAATACATTTTATGTAGTTCCACATATCCTTGATATAGCGCCCAGTCTTGACTGTCCGCCCTTATTCATTTTAGCGCCAGATTTTACTGGCAAACGGTTAATAAGCACCTACTCTCTCTAAAAGTACATAACAAAAAATGAATAAATAAAAATGTAATTAACCTTCTTGTTATTTAGTTGTTTTCATTAATGTCCTTGAAGTCCTCGGACCATTACATTTCATTCCTCAGCCTCGAGGACTCCATTACTATCAGAGATTAACATGTGAAAGATAACAGTGATGAATCGGTAAGAGTGGTGAAGGTCAGAGTGCAGTCTGCCTTCAGTGGCCTCGACAACACTCTCTAACTCTACCTCCAGTCACTCGGGTAAGAATAGGGGATTTCAACTGGATGGAAGCTTACCGAACATTCCAATGCACACACATGTGCTCTTCAAGAGAATGTTCGATCGATCTATTTATTAGCTGGTCAGTTTTTGCGTAAGGTGGCCTGTTTCGTTCCCTCAGCATTGTGAAGCTACACACACGTACTTTCAGATCATTCCAACACTGTGTTCTACCTAAGCCTCACAAGCTTTCATAGTAACAAACACACAGCCAAACAAGAGAATGTATAAAAACAGTGGTAGCACACCTCCAAAATAACAATGTCAGTTGCTGAATAAAAACACAACCAGTTCATGGATACACATATTTATTAGTCACAGTGGCGAGAAACAGCAAGGTCAATAAAATCACATCATAAGGCAAGTTTAGCATTAATTCACCTACAGTATAAGGCATTAAAAAAGAAAAGGCACTTCAACACAACAACAGTGTACAACAACCTATAGTAATATTATCTTAAAACCTCACTTTGCAAGCCTTACTTTCTTGCACTACCCCTTTACACCTATCACATTTTATGCATGCTACTTTTCTTGATGGGAACATACGTATGAAAATGTTACCATTACAACTGAGCAAGTTCAATTTCAGAATGATTAATTACCATCATTCCCAGAGATCCACTTTTTACTGTGGCAAACAATACTGTATTAGCATCCTTTATAAATGCATATTAGTATTTTGGATGCTGCTCAAGGCAACAGTTACTTGCTAGTTATTCACCACCTTAGTGTTATTTTAGCAAAGCTGACATTTACTGCACTTTGGCAGAGTAAAGTAATTTTAGATACATAAAGCTGAAAACAAGATCCACGCATGTTCTTTTATAAGCGCAAAGCGTGAATGTCGAAGTACATTAAGTAGTTTTTGAGAAACATGCAGGTCCGAATTACTTGTGTGTCATGTTTGTTTTAGCAGCTCTTTCAGAAAAATGCTTATTTTTAATGTATAGCTTCATGTCTTTTGATGTCCTCACACAAAAAAATGTAATATTATAGTTCTGTAAATATTAATATAGCTAGCCCAGTATAACTCTTTATTTATATAACATCTGCATACAGCACACAAATGATGGCCTACACTTTAGTTCTTAAACTTATACACCTGGGTGGGAATTACTACTAACCACTAGGTTTGACCTGTTATTCCATAAATCTTCACCGTTGTGCACCATTTACTATATAGGTCTATAATATCGAGCTGTGAAAGGACAACATTATAGTGTGCATTTTACATCTGTGACAACAAGAAGCTAAAGTTCTGTGTCGCCTTGTGTTTCAGAAAGCCTTTCACCAAAAAGCTCCAACCGTTAAATATATACTGCTTCTATCCTGCACTAAAGTATCAGTGTATAATGCATGTGATAACAACAGTAAATACAGTTTTGCAGTACTGCATGATAAACTCTTTCACATCACTGGTAGAAAACAGTAGTAATGAAACTAAAGTGTCTCTTTAATAAGTGCAGTTTCAAAGCTATAACAATGTGAGTAATATTGTGCGTATTTAAGAACATTTTATATCATTAAAGAATGTGCTCTCCCATTCTCTGAATTTATCTCGACTATAGTTTGATTCCAAATACAGCAACCGAGAACTACTTTAATAATCTGATGTCCCACATTAGACACTGTTAACATTCTCAACTTGTAAACTATAATAAAAAGTATGAACTCCATGCAAAGTTGCAAAACCATGCCATACTTATATATAAAGTAGTTTGAAATATATAGGTGTTGAAATAACTCACTGTAGTACCTTAATCTGCATACATTATCATTACACTATGCTTTTGCAGATAAGAAAGGATCAAAGAAGAAATCAAATGCAAATTTAAATGCAGTCTTCACTGTGCTCCTCCAGTTGTACTCTATTTTGAACTGCCTGCCAACTGGAACCAGTGTGGACATGCAGTTCAAGCAACGGATGGCTTTGAGTTCAAACACCGGCCATTTACTGCCAAGCCGACCCTCGAGGACAGTGCTGAACTCCACAAGGCTCCCTTGTCCCAGACTCAGCAGCACTCTCTTAAACTCGTTGCTGGCCTTCAGGACTATGTCTTTGGTGGCGTCGTCCTCCTCCATAGTCTTATTTTTATAGGGCATGCCCACAGTTATTTCAAATTTGTAGCGATCAAATCTTTTGAGGTGGCACTCGTGTTTTGTAAGGAACTTGAGTCGACAGAGCTCATCCTCCTCGAGTGTGACATTCTGGGGCTCACAAGTTGGATAGATTTCACCGTACAAGCATCTCATCCAGTCTCCAATGATCAAGGGCAGCAGGTTGATGGCGGACTGTGCACCGTTCTCGATCTCTGTAACTCGCACATACTTAAACCTCCCAGTCCAGGTAACTCTGTGACCCTCCAGATGGCTGCACAGGATCTGAGTGCGTGCCATGTTGGCGTCCTTCCAAGCACGTGGCCCGCACAGGAAACCGTATTGTTGCCAGGTCAAGGTTGAGTTGTATACCTTCATCCCTTCAGACCTGTACACGTAGATCCAACAGAACAGCATGATAGCAGAGATCCACACCAGAATAAGTTTAACGATGGAGCTTCTGGTCAGGGATTTGACCATGTCTACCACGGAAATGCTGGTCTTTGTCCACAGGCGGAGGAAAATGGGAATGGCACACAGAACCAAGGTCACAACGATCTTGATAAACTCCAGAGAGATAAACCATTTAATAAACTGGATAACGAACATGGTGGCAATCCCCAGCGTTAGGATCGGCAATGCAAACAAGAAGAGGAAATACCCAACTGAGGTGCGGATGAGGCCAATGCCGGTGGAATTCTGCAGCAGCACCACAGAAAACTCACACCACATGAAGCACACCATATAGGGAACCAGGAAACAATAAGTGCCTTTAAATTGCCTTAACTGGGCCATTCTGAAGAACAGATAGAAAAGGTACATGTAAAGCATGCACGGGATGCTCAGGTTTAGAATAACGAAATTGCCCAAAGGAACTGACACAAAGGTTTTTCCAAAGAACCGGAGGAAAGCCCAGCTTTCTGGAAGATCACTCATCATGGCACATAAAGAGGAGGCCAATTCTATTAGTATAGCTCTTCTTGTGTAGGTTTCCACGAAAGAGCTAAGACTCATATAACTTGCGAGTGTGAAAAAGATGGCGATGGTGGCAAGCTCAGAGCATGGGATCCATTCTTTGCTGGAAATGGGGAAAGAAAATATCACAAAGAAGACCGAAAGCATGAAATGGAAGTACGGTTCCAAATGGTTCCAGCCAAAGTTGGTCTCAGCCTGCTCAACGTCGAGGTTGGGTTCGAAACGGATCAGTAAATCAGTCAGCGTTCTGAAGTTATCCCAGGCCTTGCTGTTCTGGAAGACCTTCAGAGTGCAGATTAGCATGGAAATGAAGGACAGGTAGAAGATGACCAGAGGGATTACAAAGGCGAAAAAGTCGATGGTTAAATTGCTGATGATAAAAAAGAAAATCAACGCGTTGATGTGATGGGTGGGGATGATGGTACTCAGCCAGTGCATGCCAGCTTTGGAGGCTATGTCAATAAGATGCTCTTTTGCCTCCATTATGGCATGAAGTGGATATTTTACAATCTACAAAAAAAAAAAAAAAAAAAAAGTAATGTTAGGAGCAGAGGTAAATCATTTAAATTTCAAATTTAACAATAAGTGAAGACAAATTTTATGAAATATATCATCAATGTCTGCACATACTTCATTTAACACCCTTGGCAGAGCTCCAGACTGCGACTAAAATGTGGGTTTTGGGTATATATAAATATATAGTGTATGTACAATATGCATGATGCACTATGACGCCAGTGCACTCCTTTTAACCCTTTCAAGGTCAGTCCTGAATATTTTGGGCCCCGCCCTTTCACAGCACTGCCTGTTTGGTTTTCCATGTGCATCATTTAAAACAGCGCTGAAATGTGATCTGTGTGTACCAATAGGCTAAAAAGCCACATGGACTGAAGGGAAGGCTCGATGAACTTTGAACCCAGATGAGATTGTAGTTATGTGAAAACAGAGAGCTAAGGTAAATTCACAGGGTGTAATCCAGTTAGTTTTGGAGAATGGGAGTGATTGTGATTACTCCAGTGGGGGCGAGGATCCTGATTTAGAGTGTATTTTCACTGTAGACACAGAAAGCAAGACTATTAGTTTTGTATCTGTTCTTTTATTTATGTTCTTGCTCACATATCCCTTACTAAAATGCCATGACATTAGTAATATTTTTTAGGACGTGTTATGATGTTTGCCGGTATTTATATATAAAATTACCTGTCATTGATTGCATATCGATAAATATTTAGGTACATGACTTACTTTATAAAAAGAGACATTCTAATAAGTCAGTCTTATTTTGTCAGACATTTTCTGTCTGCACGGGTTTGTATTTTTATTTGTAATTTACCATCTGAAAGGTAATTTTTTTTAAACCATATTTTTAGTAGTACAGTAGTCTCTGCATATAGGAACACATCCTAGGAGAACACTTCAGTTCAGGGAATTAGCTTGTGGTGAAATGGAATTTTCCCATTGTAAATACTCCACCTGAAGGAACTGGAACTTCCCTTAAAAACACCTTTTTGTCACCGATAGTGAGTTGTTGCTAACCAATTCAAAACTGATACAGTACTGTTTTGTAACCTGATAACTCATCATCAAACTCAAATTCAAATAGTTTATTCAATCTTTTCAAAACAGACTTCTCATCGCGAGAGTAATCTAGAGCTGCTGCTGCATTTAACATGTGTAGGGGTGCTATGTTAATAACCATTCTGTTCAAAGGAATTCTCGTATTCAGAATTACTGTTTGAGACGCTGATGCATTTTTAATATGTGTAGGGGTGCTTTGTTAATTTAGCTGGTGAGTTAGTTTAACTTTAGTTTGTCAGTTAGTTTATTAACATAGTTTATTAACATATGCTTGCCTATTGCTTTTCTCTTATTTATTCTGTTCATTTCATATATTGATGCACGTGCATTTATTGATTCACATCATGATTGACCTTGGCATATTGTGTCCGGTGGTCAGCTCTATCTTAGACAACACTTTGCTTGCTTCCGAGGGGTGTTCTCTTAGCCAGATCACAGCAGATCACATGGAGGACAGTGGCAGTGTTAGAGAACAGCAGATCACACGGAGGACAGGGGCAGTGTCAGAACAGCAGATCACACGGAGGACAGGGGCAGTGTTAGAGAACAGCAGATCACATGGAGGACAGGGGCAGTGTTAGGAGAACAGCAGATCACACGGAGGACAGGGGCAGTGTCAGAACAACAGATCACACGAAGGACAGGGGCAGTGTCAGAACAGCAGATCACATGGAGGACAGGGGGAGTGTTAGAGAACAGCGAATCACACGGAGGACAGGGGCAGTGTTAGAGAACAGCAGATCACACGGAGGACAGGGCCAGTGTTAGAGAACAGCAGATCACACGGAGCACAGGGGCAGTGTTAGAGAACAGCAGATCACACGGAGCACAGGGGCAGTGTCAGAACAGCAGATCACACGGAGGACAGGGGCAATGTTAGAGAACAGCAGATCACACGGAGGACAGGGGCAGTGTTAGAGAACAGCAGATCACACAGAGGACAGGGGCAGTGTTAGAGAACAGCAGACCACACGGAGGACAGGGCCAGTGTTAGAGAACAGCAGATCACACGGAGGACAGGGGCAGTGTCAGAACAGCAAATCACACGGAGGACAGGGGCAGTGTTAGAGAACAGCAGATCACACGGAGGACAGGGGCAGTGTTAGAGAACAGCAGAGGACAGGGGCAGTGTTAGAGAACAGCAGATCACACGGAGGTCAGGGGCAGTGTTAGAGAACAGCAGATCACACGGAGGACAGGGGCAATGTTAGAGAACAGCAGATCACACGGAGGACAGGGGCAGTGTTAGAGAACAGCAGATCACACGGAGGACAGGGGCAGTGTCAGAACAGCAAATCACACGGAGGACAGGGGCAGTGTTAGAGAACAGCAGATCACACGGAGGACAGGGGCAGTGTCAGAACAGCAGATCACACGGAGGACAGGGGCAGTGTTAGAGAACAGCAGATCACATGGAGGACAGGGGCAGTGTCAGAACAGCAGATCACATGGAGGACAGGGGCAGTGTCAGAACAGCAGATCACATGGAGGACAGGCAAAGCAGAGCAAGTCAGTGTCAGGAAGCATAGATGAACAATGAGGCAACAAACCAGTTAGTACAAACACTAAATTTCTGTTTTTGTAGCATTAGTGTTTTTCTTGTATTTTAAGCAGTTGAATATGGACGCAACTAATTTGCTCTTAAAAGTGGCGCCCAACAATTGGATTTGGTGCCCACAATTCTTGGCCTAGGAGCCATTGGCTCCTAAGGCAAAAAGTTTGTCTGGAGCCCTGCTTGGTATGTAGGCCTTATGACGACACATATTTGATGCATACTGTTAGGGTTATAAAGTTTCCACAAAGATCATCAACATAAAGCAGTTTTTGTATTAAAGAATACTATTTTTGGGAAAAAAAGCTGTTGCTAGTGAACATGAAGCAGTGCATTATCTTGTAAAACTGATCATACCTTCTGCCTTAGGGGCAGGTCTTCAGGATTCTTCCCCGCAAGTTCGTCGTCTTCGTCATCGCTGCTTGTGAATAGGTTCGACGGGATAATGCCCTTCGCATATTTTTTTGTAATTTCAACAAAATCGTCTACAGCAACATACTTGCTAGCTGAAATATATCAAACAACAAATGCATTTCTTTCTTATTGCGAGATCACAATATAAACATTTTAACTGCATGCCATGATCGACGGGTCCCTTACAGAAAGGAAAATGGAAAGGTAACAAACTGAGAGAACATGCATGGGATCAGCTTGCTGTGCAACTCTAGATTTGGCAGGATGTGCGCCCCTAAATGTACAGGTGTTGCTTGTATATGCCTCTTATGCAAATCCTATACATTTAAGTTAGTGGATGTGGGGATGTTTGCAATTCCGAGGGCAATGAGACATGAAAGCAAAAAAAAAAAAAAAAAACCCCACACATGAAATGTAAAAATACTTACGTTCACTACTAACAAGACGCTCCAGGACTCTTCTCTGCTTCTGCAGAGATGCAGGTAGAGGCCCCGGTTTAGCAGCTCCATCGACACCGTCTGCACAAGAAGACACTCCCTTTAATGGCAATGCCATCCTACAAAAGTAGCTAATTTCTCTCCTTTAGATTTCAGTCCCCTAATATCTTCCATCTAAACACAGTGGTATCTATTCAATCCAATCCCTCATTCTTGGATATCTAGAAATAAAAACAGTTATCCAAGATCTTTTGTATGATACGTTTGAATTTCAAATTATGAAGTGAAATATGAAAAAAAAAATTGACGCCTTAGTGGATTAAAAAGCAACTATACAGTTCTAAACAATAACATTATGCATGGAATGAAAGAAAATAGTTGCTGCTGAAATAGTTTTTTTTTTTTTTAACTTTTGCTATTACAATCTTTTATCCATTCATCCACTAGATGGCGATACATAATCTGTATGTAGTACACTCCACTACAGACTGTCTTAAACACTGCAGTAATTATTTTACAGTTAGCAGTAATTGCAGGTCCCCCAGTCCCTGAGACGCAATGTCTGGGGACTACATGATATTAGATCTATATACACAAATATCTGGCTAAAGGTACTAAATTGGAATCACAGTCTAATAGATTCTGCTAATTTACATATTTATATTTTTACAGTCGGCATGTGACTCACACGCACACGTACCATCAACACTGACTTGCTCAACGTTTTCCAGCATTTCAGACACGGCTACCTTCTTTTTCCTCTGGGGGTTCAATCTCCAGTACATGACCAGCGCTGCTTTCCTCACAGTGCGTTCAAATTCAGACTCTGTGCACAGCTTCTTTACTTCCTCTTCATTCTCGGTGGTTATGCCTAAGAACAGTAATACGATAGCAGATGCATGCATTTTTTAAACAAAGCACAAACAATACAGCTTGCAAGCACCGTGTTTTCTATTTAAACGACAAATCAGAGTTAGCTCTATGTACGTGCTGACAGTCAATAGTATCATCACTTTCCATACATAGTATTTGCAGGTTGTAGTAAATAGGCTGCAAATCTACTAGATTATAATAGATTACATATTTAAACCTTTTAAATGGTTGTTTACTGTTTAAACTGTTAATGTGTTGGTATTTCCAATATACAGTACTGTGCAAAAGTTTTAGGCAGGTGTGAAAAAATGCTGTAAAGTAAGAATGCTTTCAAAAATAGACATGTTAATAGATTATATTTATCAATTAACTAAATGCAAAGTGAGTGAACAGAAGAAAAATCTAAATCAAATCCATATTTGGTGTGACCACCCTTTGCCTTCAAAACAGCATCAAGCATCAATTTTCTAGGTACACTTGCACACAGTTTTTGAAGGAACTCGGCAGGTAGGTTGGCCCAAACATCTTGGAGAACAAACCACAGTTCTTCTGTGGATTTAGGCAGCCTCACTTGCTTCTCTCTCTTCATGTAATCCCAGACAGACTCGATGATGTTGAGATCAGGGCTCTGTGGGGGCCATACCATCACTTCCAGGACTCCTTGTTCTTCTTTACGCTGAAGATAGTTCTTAATGACTTTCGCTGTATGTTTGGGGTCGTTGTCATGCTGCAGAATAAATTTGGGGCCAATCAGATGCCTCCCTGATGGCATTGCATGATGGATAAGTATCTGCCTGTACTTCTCAGCATTGAGGAGACCATTAATTCTGACCAAATCCCCAACTCCATTTGCAGAAATGCAGCCCCAAACTTGCAAGGAACCTCCACCATGCTTCACTGTTGCCTGCAGACACTCATTCGTGTACCGCTCTCCAGCCCTTCGGCGAACAAACTGCCTTCTGCTACAGCCAAATATTTCAAATTTTGACTCATCAGTCCAGAGCACCTGCTGCCATTTTTCTGCACCCCAGTTCCTGTGTTTTCGTGCAGAGTTGAGTCAAACAGCCTTGTTTCCACGTCGGAGGTATGGCTTTTTGGCGCAAGTCTTCCATGAAGGCCACTTCTGACCGGACTTCTCCGGACAGTAGATGGGTGTACCAGGGTCCCACTGTTTTCTGCCAGTTCTGAGCTGATGGCACTGCTGGACATCTTCCGATTGCGAAGGGAAGTAAGCATGATGTGTCTTTCATCTGCTGCAGTAGGTTTCCTTGGCCGACCACTCGTCTCACGGTCCTCAACGTTGCCCGTTTCTTTGTGCTTCTTCAAAGAGCTTGGACAGCACATCTGGAAACCCCTGTCTGCCTTGAAATTTCTGCCTGGGAGAGACCTTGCTGATGCAGTATAACTACCTTGTGTCTTGTTGCTGTGCTCAGTCTTGCCATGGTGTATGACTTTTGACAGTAAACTGTCTTCAGCAACCTCACCTTGTTAGCTGAGTTTGGCTGTTCCTCACCCAGTTTTATTCCTCCTACACAGCTGTTTCTGTTTCAGTTAATGATTGTGTTTCAACCTACATATTGAATTGATGATCATTAGCACCTGTTTGGTATAATTGTTTAATCATACACCTGACTATATGCCTACAAAATCCCTGACTTTGTGCAAGTGTACCTAGAAGAATTGATGCTGTTTTGAAGGCAAAGGGTTGTCACACCAAATATGGATTTGATTTAGATTTTTCTTCTGTTCACTCACTTTGCATTTAGTTAATTGATAAATATAATCTATTAACATGTCTATTTTGAAGCATTCTTACTTTACAGCATTTTTTCACACCTGCCTAAAACTTTTGCACAGTACTGTATATATATATATATATATATATATATATATATATATATATATATATATATATATATATATATATATACACACACACTACCGGTCAAAAGTTTTGGAACACCTCCATTTTTCCAGTTTTTATTGAAATTTACGCAGTTTAATGTCTCAATGTACTCTGAAATTAAAGCATAGAACAAATAAACAATTGGAGATAAAAAAGAAATCATGGAATCGTTTTGTTTAACAAATTTAATCTAAATTTTTGACTCATCAAAGTAGCCACCTTTTGCAGATATAACAGCCGAACACACTCGTGGCATTCTTTCTACAATGGAAATCAAATATTGTTCGGAAAGTTCTTCCCAACACTGTTGCAGAAGTTCCCACAAATGTGTTGCACTTGTAGGTTGCTTTGCTTTCACCCTTCTGTCCAGTTCATCCCAAACCAGCTTGATGGGGTTTAAGTCTGGAGACTGTGCTGGCCATGATTTGAAGCCTACTGTCTTGTTCTTTTCTTCTAAGGTAGTTCTGACATAGCCTGGAGGTATGTTTTGGGTCATTATCTTGCTGTAGGATGAACCCCTGACCAACTAGGCGTATACCAGAGGGTATTGCATGGTGCTGCAAAATGCTGTGGTAGCCGTTTTGGTTCAGGGTGCCACTCACTCTGTGCAAGTCGCTGACTCTGGATCCAGCAAAAAGCCCCAGACCATCACGCTTCCTCCTCCATGTTTGACAGTTGGTGTCACACACCGAGGAACCATCCTTTAAGCCTACTCGACGGCGTACAAAAACCCTGCGTGATGAACCGAAGATTTCAAATTTTGATTCACCGGTCCATAAGACCTTCTTCCAGTCTTCAGTAGTCCACTGACGGTGCTTCATGGCCCAGGCAAGCCTCTTTTTCTTATTTTGCCATCTTAGCAATGGCTTTCTTACTGCCACTCGACCTGTCAAACCTGCAGCTCGAAGTCTTCTCTTCACAGTTGAAACTGAGACTTGCTTACTTCGACCAGTGTTAAGCTGTGCTTGAAGCTGTTGTCCTGTGAGCCGCCTATCACGCAAGCTGTTGACTCTCAGATTCTAATTCTGTTGTGGCTTTGGGTCTGCCAGACCTCTTCCTGTCAGAGTTTCCTCCAAGTTTCCAAGTGCCTTTTGATGGTGTAGGAAACTGTACTCACTGACACCTTGGCTTTCTTTGCAATTTCTCTAAAGGAAAGACCTACACTTTTAAGGGTTATAATCGTCTGTCTGTCTTCCTTTGTTAATTGCCTTTTTCTCGCCATTATGATAGCAATATACTACTTCCTGCAGTACAATACTGTCCAAATAATGCTTAAGAGGGTGTAGCAACACAGTCTGTTCCAACACTGCTTTTATACAGATAGAGCGTTTGTAAGTAATCAACAAAAGTTGGGACACCTGTAGGAATTGTTAACATCAACTTTCAAGGCTTAATTTACTTCCATTGCTGCAGAACAGCTGTAAGTTGTTAACCCATTACTTGTTCCCTGAAAAAGGCCTTTTTGTATAACTCTGAAATGTACATTATTTTTCAGTTTTTGGTAACCTAAACTTTTTTTTTAACCTCTGGCAGTTTACCGCTTACCTTTGTACCATTTCAGGTTGTTCACTGGACTTGAACTGCTTAAATTTCAATAAAAACTGGAAAATGGGGTGTTCTAAAACTTTTGACCGGTAGTGTATTATATATATATATATATATATATATATATATATATATATATATATATATATATATATATATATATCAAATTGTACATTGAAGTTCATGTACAGTATTTATTACTGGTTTACAATGCATCAAAATGCTACATATGCTGAAACTTTTTGAAAATAATGTGAAAATCAATGTAAAATCCTTATTAAAATTTTTTTTAAAAAAGTGGTTAAATGTTTCAATTCAGCTGAACACCATTCCCTCTGTATCGTATACTAGTAAAAGCTTCTTAAGCAGATCATGTCTCGATTGTAAAGCCATTTGTGGGTTTTTTTTCAGCGCCCACAAACCTTTTCTTTCCACAAAGCATTTTCTTAACAGCTTAACAGCCTCCCTCCGGCCTTGCTTTGCTGCGAGAAGCAGCCAGCTCACGGCATTGCAGTTGTTCAACTCCTCATCCTGCTGCTCAGCTAACTTCAAGTAACACTTGCCAACCTGTGACAATAAAAACAAAATAAAACATACAAAACAGCAGGAACCGACTACTCTGGCTGCATACAGCACCATACTATAACACACTCTCCGAAACGTGCACTACATGAACAGAAGAAACACCTGCTAAACCTCACACAAGCCCTCTGGTGTACCTACCTTGTAAATTTCTGCAAGAATAACACAAAAACAAATATTTCCTACTGGTTCTATTTTTCAGCCTAGACCCAACTCATTTGGTTGAGTAATGAACAACCTTAGAACATGGACGAAGGTTTAACAGGTAAATAAAACAAATCTACAATTTGGCTGGACCAAAGACCTGGACCGAAAATGGTCCTTGTGGTTATCGCTTGGCTTTGTCTGTTGAAATGTGAGAGAGAATTATCAACGACCGGGGATGGAAATCTTTAGTTCAAACCACTAGGGTTTCCTGCTTCTTTTTCAGTACAGTTTTTGACACTGATTTTTCCAAACAAATATGTACGATAAAAATCACAGTGCTTTTTCCAAACAAATAGAGGAAGTATTTCTTGTTTCTTTGGTTTATGGGGGTACTTACAGTAGAGAATGTAGAAATACATCCAGACATTCATATTACAAAATGCTAACATGCTTTTTTTCTTTATTGTACAATAAGAAAATAGATGTCTTGGTATTATTGCTGGTATTTTATTTTGGTATGAGTTGTAGGAACAGTAGCTATTAGGCTTCACAAGTTGACAGAGGGTTGCTCAAGTAGGCCCTACTGCCTTATAGCAAAATGCATTTTAGAAAATGAGTTGGCTTGCCCTAAATAGCAATCTTCTGTAACATGAAGGAAATATAGCAAACAATAATATGCATTTAAGATACAACAGCAGCAGTTTTTCTTAGTCTGGCTCTAACCATTTCTGACACAGTGTGTGCACACTTTAATACAGGAATAAACCAGAGAGGAGCAATTCAATCATTTGAATCACTTTTGTTAAAGCACACAGTTAACAAGTCGTATCCGCTGAAGTAGCCATTACAGTCGCTGTCTGAAGCGCTTACACTTGTTCAGCCTTGGCAGATGAGTAATGTTTTGCAGCCAGGAATTTCTTCCAGAAAGATCAGAGTCCAAATACCAACGCCAAAACAAGCCTCACAAACTGTACATTTCTGGGTCAGATTGAGCTCGCTGCTGGTCTACCTTCTGTAACATATTATGGATTTGGGTAACTACAATATTTATTTGTTTATTTTTTTTATTTTACAAACCCAACATGTCTCTCAACACAGCAAAATGATTCAGCAAGAATGCAATATGATCTCATGAACTGCACCAGGAATCGGGTGTCTGCAGTCAAAAGAACAGTTTTAAAAAGCATATGGCCATTAATTGTATATCAATGGGGTCTTTCAAGTAAAATAAAACTGGATTTAAATGCAAATAAACTCTGTGATAAGACATTAGGTTTAAAATACATAAGAATCAAGAGTTAAAAGAACAAAGAAAATAAGACAGGTCTTACCACAGCCTGGGCCTTTGAGTCTCCAGCCTTAGCCTTCTCTTCCTGTTCTTTGAAGTTTATTTCTTGCTCTGCTTTTTCTACAAAAAAAAAATTAAAAATAAATAAATAAATAAATAAAACAGAAAAAGCACTATTCAAAATAGGTCAAACACAAGTTAATTTTAGGCACTTCAGAAATCAGACGGCCCGATTTAAACTGCAATGCATTTCTTAAGACATCCAAAAAGTTTGCATGTGATACTGTGACAGGGTAGCGTCACTGGCAAGGCTGTTTCTACCAGGAAGGTGACTCATAGAGACAAGAAAGCTGCAGGTTTAAATGTGCTTCTGCGCACTTCAACTATAAATAATAAAACAAACAAACAAACAAACAAACAAAACACAGGAACAAACAAATAGGCACAGTGGCCAAAGAAAAGGTTTAAACAAAACAAGACGAACACTTTATCTACAACAGCGTGTGGTTTCAGGCCAAGCAGCCATTTCCATTAAAACATGGCTGTAAATTCCCCTAAACACCAACAATACTGTATTTAAATTACGAACATCACAAACACCGACCTGAACTCTCAACCCTAATTCTCATCATCACCCGTGAACACCTATTTTATACACCAGTGGCTTGAGTCGAATTACTTACTCATTTTACCTTGTCAGCTCCAGTCACATTCCCACGTGTTTTGACAGGGAGAAATGCAACCCCCTCCATGCCACCCCAATATTCTGCACACCAACACACACACACTGGCAGGGCTTTCATCCTGCCACAGATACTCATACCCACACTAGTACTCTTACTGCAACACATCCTTCAAGTCCTGATTTCAAGAGTGACCTTTGTACTGTTGATTTGATGGATAACAACACCTGTGCCTTCTGCCAGTTCTGTTGTCAATTCAACGCTTGTCTTCTTTCTATTCCTTAAGGATAGTACTTTCAAGTATTGCTCATCCTTGTTAGACAGCTTTTGGGGTCTTCCAGTTCTGGCTTTGTCAATTACAGATGATGTTTCTCTGTACTTGTTGATTATGCTTCGGATATCACATATTGAAAATCGAGGGATGCAAGCTATTTCACTCAATGTTTTCCTTTTTTATGCAAGTCAAGGTTGTTCTAATAGTAGAAAACACTAGTGGGGGCTTTGAGTAAATTGTTGATGCTCAATGTATCAGAGTAGAAAAGCAAAATGTCTAAGGCTTTTGCACAGCAGTGTGTAATATATATATATATATATATATATATATATATATATATATATATATATATATATATATATATATATATATATATTTTTATTATTATTATTATTATTATTATTATTTTTTTTTTAATAGAGAATGTATGCATGTCTCCAATCAATCGACTTGTAGTCACAATTGTGTCATAGCCTTATGTTTTTGCATATTGTCATTGATTTGCCCCATTTCTGCCGTACTTTATGCATTCAGGGCAGGTCAAACATCAGAAAAAAAAAAAAAAGTTCCAAAATGTGTGCCTCTTCCAGCGATTTAAAATCGGCCATTGAGATGCGATGGTCGCATTGGGCAGCGTGTTCCAGGCTGAATTCTTGATTTTTATTTTTAAGTGTATTTCAGGTCTACAATTAAAAAAAAAGTTATCCCGAAGGTGATTGGCTACTCTTGTAATTACACTGCATGCCTGTAAAACTGTACCAGTAGATTCACTGGTGCAGAAGCAAGCTCTGCACGAATGTGACGTGCATTTACAGAGTAAAATCAGAGAATCAGCCGCAAGACAGATGCAACTATGCTTATGTTAATGATTTTTAAGAATGCTTTCAAAATGATAGGCTTACCTCGAGATGTTGGAGTCTCGATTTAAGGTTGATATTTATAACTTGCGAAAGTTAGTAAACTGAGTGTGAAGGCTGTTGCCAGTTATTGCGAAAAATGCACGCAGTTTAGTCTTAGAGGGAACGCTGCACCTAGGTCTAGGTTTTAAATATCCATTTTAAATGCTCATTATACTATTCATTGCCAATTCTTATTCTATAATGTTCTGTACATACTGTTGAAAAACAATTGTCATACTAATAGCTCTAATTGAGTTTACAGATGTGTCAAGAGGATGCATGTTACTAATGTATGGAGTTGCAAACTGGGCTGTAAGAGTGTGTTCTACAATTTGTTTTAATCTCTATACAATGTTCAGTCTTGCTTAAATCTGTGTCATCAGGACACAGTACCTTAGAGATAACACAATGCAATGATGTACCTGAACCTCCAGTAGAAGAATCAATTCCACGGCAGAGACAAATCAAGCATGCACAGTGTGGCAGTACAGAATAAGTGGAGATCAATAGGGACATTACATGCACAGCGGAAAGTGCAACCTGTACAAGGGAACCATTAGATGATGATACGGTGTGACAGAAATACAATGAGTTTTGGTTGTAAATCTCCCTCCCGACCTGTGAGGGCGCTAAGCAGCGAAAGTACAGTTCTTTGGATGGGCTGGCCTGACAGTTCTTTCCCTGGGCCGGGAAGTCAGTCAGTCTGGAAGAAGGCGAGACTCCGTTGGAGGAACGTATTGACCCGGAAGGGAAACGATGTAGCAGCTGCAGATAGTAGAGACAGCTGCACTCATTTACCAAGGGGTCATGCCTGAGAGCATAAAAGGGGACAGAGAATCGCAATCTACTCCTTCGCTTGGTTTGTGTTTTTTAAACCTAGAAGGACGGTGAGAGCCCTCAAAGGACTGTAACAGTATTGTGAGTGTTCTTTGTTTGCTTTTTCTGTCTGTTAGTAATTGTCTTGTTTGTGGATCACCAGACAGCTAACACGATTCCGGAGCTGTTGCCTTGGCCAGCACAAAGCCAGAACAGCACTGCACCACTGTCACGAAATAAACTGTATCACCCACCACGAGCACTACTGCACACACCCAGGACTGGTGACCGTGTTAGTATATTGTGGGACGGATAATCATGTTTATTATTTGGGACTGTAACCCTGTTGTTATTTACTCCGTGAACTACACATTGTTGTGTATTGTCGGAGATTACCAGATCCGGATACAATTAAAAACTGTTTCAAACTGAATTATAACTCTCTGCATTTCATATGGCTATTTCAGTCCTACATACCTCGGACTATGAAAAGTAGACTGGATGTCTGCAAGCCGTCATGGTCTGAAGGGATGTGGCAGGAATTTTCAAAGGGAAGGCTCAGAAATCTTTTGACAACCAACAGAAACTAACTCTTTTTAGTCAGTTTGAAATGTTAAGGAAAAACAACTTGATTTGTCCTAAAGGCCTGGGTTGGTTGATTTATGTTTTTTCTTCGCAGCAAACAGACTGCCTTTCTTGTGTCATTCCTTGTTGAAATGAAAATGTATCATAATCCGGTACAGGCTGATAACTTGTTTTGTTCCTTATTTATTTAGTTATTTACTATTTTGTTACCAGGGCAAGACAACTGGTCAACAATAAAGACTGTATTTAGGGGAATAAATCCATTTGCTCAGATAATAAACATGTTTCAAGAAATCAGTCAACCTGCTTTGCAATATATTCCATGTTTGGAGCCAAAACAAGCTTTAACTCATGAGTTTTTTAAAATGTATTTTCCAAGTCTGATAATGAGTAAAATATAGTTTGATAGACATTGAACTGTTCTAGGCCTAGCTTCTTTTCACACTAGTTTATAAACCACACAAAAGACACTGGCGTGCGGGGGATCCAATCCAACACAGCTCCCAGCTCACGTCTCTCTCAGGAAGAAAATATGTTACAGTCTGAATCCAATAACGGGGTAGGAAATGTGAAAATTGATCAGAAATACCAAAAATCATTATAAATCATACAAGCAGAAGTTGGTATTTCTCTGGCTGTTGACATATTGTAAATGAAAAGCAATTTTGAGCTCAAACAAATTAAACTGCAGGAGGTGGGAAAAGAAAAACTAAATTGAAGGAGGGAATGTGATGGGGATACACCTAGAAATGCACAGTTAATTTATAACCCATGATGTGTAATTAAAAAACATTTTTTTATGTCAGCAATATGTATAAATATATAATGCTGCCATACTGACAACACAGGACATATAAAAATATATAGACCTACTGTATATTATATTATACAAGTCTTTACAAAATACCCTTTAGTGTACACTTCTTTTAAAAAAATAAATGTATGAATTTAATGCTCATGCATCCTCCAACAAAGAATGGATGGTGTCAAGCAGCAAATCATAATTGGAGGTCAAGGGCAAGGGTACCCAACACACTACTGCGAATGTGGTGTGATTCATATAAGGGGAAACTGAAAATCGAACTGGTTTTATTTTCCAATTCTGTATTTATTTGAAAGGTTCCAGTGCACAAAGCCATATTTTGTGTTTTAATGATCCATTTATGTTCAGTCCTGGAACTGGTCTGAGAAAGTGCATTCTGGCATACAAGCAGGTAAAGCCAAGGTACAGACGTGACAGTGGTTCTGTCGCCTCCATGTGTAGAGACTCAGCTATAGCACCAAACATCTGGTAATCCACCCTGACGAGTAGAATTGGTTGTGAAGTAACTTCACTGCTGACATCTGCACAAGAATACTACCAAATAAGGGCAGAGGTCGTAACTCTCACATATAGGGACCAGAGGGAAAAAAAGAAATACAAAAATCAGGAGTCTAAAGTTTAAACTGCAAAACTACTAAAAAAGGGGAAATGTTAGTGTCTGTGTATAACAGGAGACAGTCCTAGAACTGCTAACAATGTATTTGCTGCCAGTCTGACTCACACTTGGGGATTTAGAGTATGTAACATACTGTACAGTGACAGATTCCAGAAAATGCTTTAGTATTCAATTAAATTACTGGTATCCGAGCCTTGCTGCCTTATCAAGCTTCAAAAGACATTAACCTTTTCAATGAAAGGTGGCTCTTGTTGAAAGTGTGTACAAGTGGTGTTTACAGTAACAGCTTTAGTGCAAAACCTTTTTTTGTAAAGCCACGTGCAACTTATATTGAACTATGATTAATCAAGCTTAGAATTCCTCAAGATTATCAAAAGTTAAATACTCACTGTCAGTTCACAGTTTATTTGTTTTTGAGGCTCAGCTTGCTGAGATTGTTATGTAGCTGGTGAGCTCCTTTTCATTTCAACGCAGCCAGCAGAATGCTCCAGAACAGAGAATGCTTTAACTGTACATTCACTGAAAGCGGAACAGAAACCCTCTGCCAGTGTTCTGAAATGCAATTGTTAGTGGGGGCAGGAATGCACTTTTTTAGTTCTTCCCTTACAACACGTATGGGACATGCATGCATATCCCCTGCTACTGCTGCAATTCAGAGCTATGAGTGTCATGAAGTGGGTACAGGCTAGTAGCTCACACAACATGCCAATCTTTATGATGTGGATCTTGTCCACTGGAAATTCAAACGGCTGGTCACCATATATCCACCAAGACAGTTCCCTTATTTTGTATGATGTTAGCAATCAGTCTAAGATGTTCTGGGTTCTGTTACTTAATCATTTTCTCAATCTGTCTTGAAATGAAATTGAAATGGCTTAAAGCTATTTACGCTAGTAGAAACCCTTAGGTAAATAATGTTATAATGTGCAGGGTGTTTATTAATGCAAGAGATGTCATTGTATGCAGTTCTGTGCTATTGGCTGTTCAAAAATGATAAATGATGCTTCTTGCAACGAGACATGCTACACATGACATTCATTTATTACACATCAAAAACAAATACTGTATTCAGGAACTTCTATTAATCAGAAAAGGTGTTGGTTTTTTTATTTTTCCAGTGTACTGAATGTTCTATGCACAGGATGGCACCTGTACACAGTCTAAGATGCACTGGATTATTCTCAGATCCTTAAAAGTGATTTATAATCCACTGCTGTCCCTTTGTCACTGTACCTGCTATGTTATTATTATTATTATTTGTTTATTTAGCAGACGCCTTTATCCAAGGCGACTTACAGAGACTAGGGTGTGTGAACTATGCATCAGCTGCAGAGTCACTTATAATTACGTCTCACCCGAAAGACGGAGCACAAGGAGGTTAAGTGACTTGCTCAGGGTCACACAATGAGTCAGTGGCTGAGGTGGGATTTGAACCGGGGACCTCCTGGTTACAAGCCCCTTTTCTTTAACCACTGGACCACACAGCCTCCTATGTTGCCGACTGTCAGGGGTCAGCACCATATCAAGTGGTGACGGACATTTAAAAATCTGGAGGCTGTGTGGTCTAGTAGGAGGCTGTGTGGTCTAGTGGTTAAAGAAAAGGGCTTGTAACCAGGAGGTCCCCGGTTCAAATCCCACCTCAGCCACTGACTCATTGTGTGACCCTGAGCAAGTCACTTAACCTCCTTGTGCGCCGTCTATCGGGTGAGACGTAATTGTAATTGACTCTGCAGCTGATGCATAGTTCACACACCCTAGTCTCTGTAAGTCGCCTTGGATAAAGGAGTCTGCTAAATAAATAAACAAATAAAAAAAAAAAACACACACAGCAACAACACACACACACTAAAGAAAATGTTATATGCATGCATTACCTATATGAAAGAAAATCAGCCACAACGGCTGCGATTTCCCCGTCTGTTTCCTCTCTACACACACCTTCTGGCAACTTGATGACGTATGGCAGACAAAACCTGACTAGATAGCTGCGCTCAGCCGCTTGGGGGAGCAGTGGAAAACGGGGCACAATACCCAATCGTGTATACAGTAGAATCTGTGTCATAACACTCTTAAAAGGGGAACTGTAATGCTAATGAATATATAACCATTTCATTTGAAAACATGTTAACTAAAGCTTTTCCTTGAGCAGTATATCGCATAAAAACCATGCATTGGCGCTCTCTTCCGTTGCGCTTTGTACGACGTCTGATTGCTTAAGTCTGCCTGCCGCAAGTTTGAGAGCAAGTGGAGGTCGTCTGAACTAACGGTTCAGAGATCTGGACCGCCCATCTCGGTGGCTACAGGCATGCGCTCGCTGCTGCCAGGGTGAAGTAGTTCTCTGAAATCATAACTATGGGACATGGTAAACCCAATGTTCTCTTTAAGACCATTGACCAAATCCTACATCCAGCCACCGACAGATCCATCTCCCGTTCATCCTCCTCTCTTACCTGTCATGATTTCTCCTCTTTCTTTCGGAAACAAAATTGACAACATCTATTCTACGCTCTCCCGCAATAAACCCTTCTCTCATCTCTCCATTTCTGATGTCTCGGGCCTACTGTTGAAATCAACTACTGGCACGTTCTCCTTGGACCTCTGGCTGACTAGTCTTGTCCGTTTCTGTACTTCTGATCTTGCCCCTTCCATTACGCAGACTCTCAACCTGTCCCTGGATTCAGGATCGGTTCCTGCTGCCCTCACGTTCGCCAGAGTTACACCGGTACTCAAAAAACTCTCCATCGACCCGGCTGTCTTATCTAATTACCGGCCTATCTCCAATCTCCCTTTTCTCTCCAAAACTCTCGAAAGGACTGTACCCAGTCAGCTGATGAAACATCTCACAGATAACAATCTGTTTGAAACTCTGCAGTCTGGCTTCCGGCTGCATCACAGTACTGAAATTGCTCTGCTCCAGATTGTAAATGATCTCCTGCTGAATGCTGATGCTCCCTCTGTGCTTATCCTCCTTGACCCAACAGCTGCTTTTGACACCATAGATCAAGACTTTCTTCTTGACCGCCTTCAGAAGTGGATCTCTGGAACCTGTCTCTCCTGGATTTACTCTTACCTATCTGGAAGCATGCAGTCTGTTTTCTATGCTGGATGTAGTGGTGTTGCAAACCCAGTCACTTGTGTCAGGATTACTTTCAAAATTCTCCCGTTCACCACAATACCCTTCATTACACAGGTCCTGAGTACCTCTTCAACCTGCTGATCCACTATGTCCCTGCCCGCAAGCTGAGGTCCTCTGACTCTGGCCTGCTTATTATCCCCAAGCAAAAGTGCACCACACTTGGAGAACGCTCGTTTAGCTTATGGCGCCGACTCTCTGGAACGGTCTCCCAGCTTGGTGCATGATGCTCCCACCGTCTCAAGACCCACTTGTTCTCTCTTGCTTTCCATGCTCTTTAAGCCTGATCTCTGTTATTTAACTTTAACTTTTTTTTTTTTAAACTATCTTACTCATGATTCTATACGACATGTGCATCCACAATGTTCTAGAATTTTCACATCCTAGCCTTCTATTTAGTGTATTACGCATTGTTTTTCACTGTATTTAATGTATCATGCATTGTTTTTTTTTGTTGTTTTTTTACTGTACTTGATGTATTATGCATTGGTTTTTTTTTTACTGTAACTTGTAAAGCGCTTTGTGATGGTGGTCCACTATGAGGTGCTATATAAAATAAAGATTGATTGATTGCTTGACAAGTGATGCTCAAACCCCTTATCTCTTGTATAAGGTGCTGGCTCCTTTTGAATGGAAGGCTTATGGCCCATCGATAGAACAAACTTCATTTCTCATGGGGTCTGGGAAACCTCCGATATGAAAAATAGTGAATTCTGGCACACTCATATTTTGGATGAAAGGGATACCTAACAAAATTGCCCTCTGTGATCAAACTGAAATGCATGAACTAAAAATATAGAGGGGGTAGTAATTTTTTTTTCATGTTTCTGAAGGAGTCTTGTGATGGATTGTGACTTGCTGTCGACTGATTAAAGTCGTTACATAGTGGTGGTGTCCCACCTGGACAGATACTTAAACAGATTACCAAGTCAATTATTTCACCACAAGTCCTTCAAACTCTCACCTATAACCCATGAATGCTTGTTTCAGAACTTTACAAGAATCAATTTTTAAAAGATGGCACCAAAGAAGACATAAGCGGTCTACAGTACTTCTGTAGCCCTATGACAAACTACTTGCATATAAAGATTATACACATTTTATGGTTTTAGTTTTATGGATTTATTTATTTTGTACACGTTTTATGGTTTCTCTTGGTTTAAACTCAAACTATCTGCTAATACTGTACAAGATAACCGAAAACAAATTAAATTATTTTACCACAAGTACTTCAAATCCTCATCTATAAGCCCACCAAAGGGCAGTTTGTTAACTCATGTCCCACAAGGGGTTTCAGTCCTTTAAAGATGGGTCCATTTTTGATATTTTCATCCTGAAGCCTTTTTGTGGGGTCATCAAATCAGACGGTCAGTTAAATTATGAGCACACCTAAGCAATTTGAAGGTGATCTTTTCTACTTTAGAAGGAACATGCACTTAATCACTCAGAAATTTGACAATTTGACCATTTTTCAATTAAGGCCCCCAGCAACACAGAAATACTAAAGAGGTGGTACTTATTTTGCATGAACTCTACAGAAGACCAACCTGGCTATCAGAAGCATTCATAGGGCTACCGACCTTCTAAATATCATTTTTAGATCCCCAAAATCACTCCACCCACCCCACAAAAGAGGCTGTATCTCGGCAAATCATCATTGAGCTTAAATATTTGGCCTGGTTTCATACCCGACCTGTATCTTCCACTACACAAAATATAAGCAAAATCTAAATCTTGAGGCGGGGATATTCCTGGATTTTGGTTGATTTGACACAGATTGACCCACTAGTATAATAGTTTTTACCCCTTTGGTACCAGTAATAAGTGGCGGTGTTTACATGCAAGTTTTAATCGCGCTACTATAGTGCATTCATGATGTGTCACGCGCAAATGACGCATGATTGTGCTCGTTCCAAAAGTGCACGGCAAAAAAAGTGTGTGACTTAAGTGTTTGGTAAAGCACAGTAAAGTGCGCGCTAATTGGCCTAATTAGTCCCATAGCAAAAAACTCCACAGTCGTGCAAAATACTTAACGATACCTCCTCCACTTCCCCTATGTAAAAGAACGCTCTTCTCTGGGACACGGTCTTTCTGTCCTCCTCTGTAGCGCAAGTAAGATTTTCCTTATCCCAGTCTTACTAATACAAATCAGTTAAATATCCATCCATCCATTATTATCAATCCGCTTCTCCTGATGAGGGTCGCCTCTAAATTATATATAAATTGCATATAGAGATGTTGATTTATACCATTATTTATTCATTTCGGTGTATTATGAACGATGCATGAGAACTACTAGATCGTTATGACCAGCATTATAATCATAATAATAATAATAATAATAACAATAATAATAATAATAATAATAATAATAATAATAATAATAATAGCTTTTTCCCGCAGGATGTTTCAAGCTTCCACCCCTTCTGACAGCCATAACACCAGGACCGCTGGACGGATGAGGAAACTCGTTCCACCCCCTCCCCCCCTCCAAATTATTGCGGACCTTGGGGTTATGGATGAACTGGCTCGACCTCGCCAAATAAATGCCACTATTTTCACCAGTATTACCGGTGCTCTGGTTGAACTTGGTATAAATAGAACGCTCCTGCAGGTACGAGATAAATTCAAGAAACTGAAATATCTGTCCCTGCAGGAGAGAAAACGCCTGCAGTCCTGCGGTCAAAGCTCGAAGTCCCAATTTCGGAAATGCACCAGTTAATGGGTGACCGGCCAGTGGCACTCGCATCGGACCATTTGCTGGAATCCTCATCCTTCCAGACATCCTGTGAAATACCAGCCCCATCAATACAATATGGTAACTGCGCCAGCCATCATTTACTTTTCTAAACTAAAATATGCTACCGCGGTAAAGTTAGCTTGACGTTTGATATTCAACTCAAGCTAACCTGACATTAATGAAAATGGCTGTATCTTGCCAACCACAGAAGCTAGAGTGCTCAAACCAACTTTAATTTAAAGGAGATCAATTGTGAATTGTTTCACAGTCTCTGTTTTACATGTGAATCCTAAGAATAATTTATGGAAAATAATAACATACCGCACATATGCACAGTTAGCCTCAGCCACGCGTAAAACGGTTTTATCTCCTCAACCACAGTAGCTACAGCGTCCAAACCAACTTTAATGTGAAGAGGACCAATTGTGAATTGTTTCACGCTGTTGGCTAAGACTAATATCAGACATCAGTAGCCTAAGAAGCAGAAGAAAAGCAGTAATGGGAATTGGTGAGTGCTGTCGGTTTTTGTACACATGATACATCTACCATTTCTAGAACAACTAATTCTAAACAATAATAGTAATAACTATTATTATTTTCTTCTTCTTGGCAGCATGAACTGTTTTAACTGCAAGCCTTTTGCATTCTAGACAGATGGGGGGTAACCTTCTCTTCATCTCTGCCTAGCGTGTAAAGCCTCATGTAAACCCCTATGCATTATTTGAACGATATCCTTTATCGCGCCGCATCTCTTTTCAGCGCGTTTGGTGATTTTTAAATAAACCCTCCCATAATTTTATTATTAATGAGGTCGTTTGCATTTGGACGACTAAATTCTCTCTCTAAAATAAACTCTCATGTAAACGTGGGAGCAGAACTGTCATGACCAAAACATCGTGAGCTCTGTTGTCACGCTTTTCAGTTTTTGCTTGTAAACTGCCCCAGTGTCGAGTTACAAGTAAAGCATGGTGTCGAAATAAAAATTTACAAGATGCAGGATGCATATACTTTATATGGAGAAAATTCGGGACCAAGACTATCGAATGAAGTGAAGGCGTCGCGTTAGCCACCAGTCGAGTTAACTGAGGTTGACTGTAGTTATCAGCTCAGGACTATTACCCACTGTGGGAAACTTTCCCTGAAAATGATGACATATTTGCATACACCCAGATCAATATGTGGATGTCAGGAGGTGTAGAACTGGGCTGCCACTAGCAGAACGTAAACCATGCCCTGCCTGTTCACATCTGGTAAAGCACTGTAGAATAATGTTTCTACCTTATTTACCTCTGTTCTAGCTCAAGATGGAGAGTTTCACCCTGGCATAAGCTTATCAACAAGAAACTATGTTTTAACAACCGAGTCGAAACTTACTGATAGAAGAGGTGCTTTAACTTAAGGGTCCCTCGCTTCTATATTCTTACCTTAAAGTGAGAGGAGCTTCATGGTACAGGAAGATACAATTATTAGTTTTGGAGAAAACATCATATATAAAATTGTATTAGAAGAAAAGACAGCATGGTACTGTATATAATTATTTTATTAACAATAATTAATTTTACAGATAAGGCTGTCTAACAAACCAGATGTTTAGGCTTAATTAAGCCTAATGTCTACAAGCTAGGTTTTGCTGTGGATCTGAGATCGCTCAAACCATTAAAGCATTAATAAACCGAAAGAGTACTAATGATTCATTAAACTTTGAATAACCAAATCTCTGTGATTATTCTTGATGTAACTGTTGTCTGGAAATCTATAAGCCAGTACATGAACAAATCACTGTAGGAGTTTATTTCATCTTACGTCCTCCTGTATAGCCTCCCCTGATTCTACTAGAGAATAAAGGAAGTGCACGAATGAGACAGATTATTGCCCACATTGTCAAACAGGTAACACAGTAATAACAATCCATGATGTGGTAAGGAACAGAAAAGCCAGAGCACTTAATGAAAAATGACAGGTATGTTATTTCAACAGTTGTAGCAACATGTGGGGACATGCAACGCTACATTTTTCGGAAGCCCGCTGCTTACTCTTTAATCACAGTGTACAGTATGTTATTTTACATCTCATTTTACTGCTGCTTTCTGATCTGAGAAAACAAGAGAGATTTATGTAAGTTTTCTCATATATGTTCTTTGCAAGTAATAGTTTGAAAGTACTGTAATAGTGTGGCAGTATAATAATAGTTTGGAGGAAATCAATTCTTTCTTATGGGTGGGCAGTTATCAAGTCTGGCATTATAACTGATAACTTTTGTAACCTTAACCCATTAAGTGCCAAATATTTTCTCTTATTGATGCAATTTGATACATAACATTTAAACGTAACTTTTGCGGTACACAGAATTAGAGCAAGTGATAACAATATAGTTAAAGAGAAAATTAAAATAACGGACTGATGACAGTTTAAAATGCTCCAAAAAAATGACAAAGTAGCCTGTCATCAAATGAGGACAATGGCACTTAACGATTTAAGCTACTCTTCTGTGTCAAAAATTCTGTAACACTTAAAATGGAAATTTTACTCTTTCCCCAAAAATAGCCCAAACTGCACTTGTATTTCTGTACAGTGCTGCAGTTCACAGCCACTGCTTCCCATGACTGTGACTATAGGGCAAGAGGAATGCACGCCTCATTGTTTCCACACCATTCTGACTCATACTACATGCCTGTAATTAAAGTACAAGGGATCAAAGTCCATCCAGAAATAACACCAGAGGTTTAGAATTCAGTTCTGTGCAGGAACTCAAGGGTTACCTTTTAGAAAAATCTGTAAACCAAGGAGCAGTATTCAAAGTTTTATGTATAGTACATAACCACTTTCAGGCTTCAGATACAGTATACAAGTGTAACCTACAGGGGGCAGTAACCAGTCCTTAAATAAAAAAAATTAAAAAGTCTTGCCACGTCTAATGATAAACAAGCAATTCTGTTGGTTAAGTTTTCCACAGAGAGAGCAAGAGCGAGAGCGAGAGGAGAGAGAGAGAGAGAGATCTCTGGTGAAGTCTATTTACAGTATAATGCTACCATGCTATAGTTTCACATTAGGGTCCAAAGTTAATGTAAAGCTAATGTATAGTGTGGTAGCAAGACAAACGGACATGATTGAAAAGTCACTAACACCGCCAAATTAAGGGACTTTTAAAAGGGACCAAAGAAAATTGCATTCAATTCAAACCTTTTATTTTTTTAAAATTAAATTCAAGCAACAGGATTTTCTCTCCCCTTCAGGTCATTCAAGGCTGTTACTCTGTTGTTCAGCTGCTTGACTCATGTGCTTGAAAACACCAGTGTTGCTGGATGTGCCATCATAAAAAAATAATCACACATACTGCAGGGGCCAAGTCAGGAGGGTATTATAATGACTTTTATATACAGAGCACATTCCTTATTTATTATCAGATCTTTATTTTTTTCTGCCAGTGTTGCAAATTCCTAAAACTACAAAAGCCAGGTAAAAACACTTCTGCATTCACAGGAAACTTACTGTATGTCTGCCACTGAAATGTTGTACAGAAATGTGTTCATTTAGCTAGGTCTGCGTTTTTTGAGTCATATTTGTTTCTTTTTGTACGGAAATGTTTTGCGTTTGAGAGAGAAACTCTTTGTGAAAGTTAGTCCAGTTACTTTAAATGATGAAGTACTGGGACAGTTTTGTTACCATGCAACTCAATGACATACTGTATGACAATAGGACACAACCTTTCTGAAAGGACATTTAATAGCACAATAGCAAGACAACCAATAAATCAACCGACTTGAAGTCAAATAAAAGAAGATTAGATCGTTATCATCAGACACACACTGCATAAAGCTGGCCCCATGGCAGGGAGAAGCATGCATCACTAAACATAAAACTTTTCAAGAACTGAGAGCCTCATTCACAATTGCGCATATACACTAAAATAACAAACTATCTACAGAATAGCTACTTTAAAATAACTAAATGACCATTTAATTTGTACCAGCAGTTGGTCAATTGTAACAAGCTAAAGGTTGCGTACTAACTGTGGATGATGGTGTGCTGATCAGTTCAGCACAGCCCTAATCCTAGCCTTGCACAGTGTTTCAGGGCAAATCCTTCTTACCAGCTTCTCCTGGCAGGGCCCCGCTCACCGAAGAGATGCCTTCGGAGGATCGTGAGAGGAAGTCACCGGCTGCAGACGTTCCACTTTTCATTTTCTCATCCCGCATGGCAGCGGCAGTAGCAGCCGCGAAGGCACTACCCACATTCAACTGGGCCCTGGCCGGCTGAGGCGGAGAACTGCCCGGCTGAGGTGGAGGGGGGGGAGGAGGCGGCGGTGCAGGCAGGGGCTGTGGGACCAGGGATGGGGGATTGGCGTCCATCTCAGCTAAAAAAACGAGCAGACATCCAAAGCATTAGATTAGTAATAGATGAAGAGATTTACTGTACAGTACACAGGGTTTAAAGGTTGGTGTTCTGTCTGTGTGTGTGTGTGTGTGTGTGTGTTTTGTTCAGCCTTTACTTCAAGGCATACAGAACACGGTCCCATTTCTTCTTTAATGTGTTTCTATACATTAATTTCCTAGACTGTTCCTGCTCCAATGGCAGGGATATTCATTTGTTGAAATCTTAATAACTTTTGTTTTTAATATTGTATGGAATAGTAAACAATTATTAGAACGTCTCTAGAAACACAACTCCTGGTTATAGGTTGTTTTTGGATAACTAACAGTAGATTTATTATGGGACTATACATAAATGATGGCAATGATCCAGCCCATGCTAAATCTGGTCTGAATTGGTTAATTAACCGTTTTCCCTTCAGATTTCTTTCAGCAGTTTAATACATAGATTCAGGTGAGCATTATTAGTAGTCCCGTAGTCTGACCTCTTTAGAACAAATTGAGTCGTTCCAGGGCATCAACACATTAACAGTAACAACGGATCTAAACGGGTGCCTTCCCGTAACAGCCAGCCAACCCCAAAACCCCAGATTTTCCATTATTTATTCTGTATGTAAATGAGAAGAGACAAGTGCCTTGAACTGGGCACTGGGCAGTTTATCAATCAAACCCTAGGCTACCACGCCCGAATAAGCTACAGCTACATTTTTTTTTACAGCCTACAGCACTAAATCATCCTGGATTGCATCAACCTCTCCTTGCATACTCCGAGTTAACCCTAAAAATAAGTTATTGATGCAAACGGTGGTGATTCTCGTGCTGCAACATGCTCTTGATCAAAGCAACCCTTACCTAACTAACAGAGAGACATGGGTAACTAATTAAAATAGTTGTGTCTTCTACTGCTGTTTTGGAAGTAAACAAACAACAGATTTCACTTCATAAGACAACATTAACAATAATATTAATATTGATTAAAATGACTGACACTGGAAAATATTTCTCATGGTGTGAAAAATCAGGAATTAAACACTCACTCACAAAACATCTTATACTTCCATGCCATTGCCAACAATCAATATTGTGCTTGTCTGCACACGACCAGTGAGAAAACAAAACACGGGTGGAAAACCTTACTGAAGAATAACTTTGAAATGATTCAGAGCCCTACGAGTGATGTGGGTGTATCTATACCGTATTTAACTATAAATATAGGCAGACCATTGGTAGTGTTAATCACACGTCGTCAAAATAAAGTGAACTTTTGTCATTTGTACTGTAATTTTAAAAATAGGATTCGTCAATCTTATAACTAAATTATTATGATGTACCTAGCAATGTAAACATATTCTATACTTATACTTACGCTAGCAGAAAATTTAGAAATCGATGCAACACGTTTTTCATCCACTTTAAAACCCCTCCCGTGCTCCATAAACAGCTTCCATAGCTTTCAAATTCTGCAGGGACAAAGCAAGCTCAGCATTCAGCAGACTAACCCTCATCAACATAAACCCTCCTCTGCTCTATTCTGATTGGTGATTTATTACATTTTCCCACGCTAAGTCGCAACCCTTTTACATGAATGGTCAACGTAGACTTCGATCTTTAAACGTCATAAATTGTTGTCTTTATGATTGGTTTGGATAGAAAGGAAGTTTATGTCATCACTAAACCAGCGTGAAACATTTCCAGAGCAAAACACAAGGCATGGCTAATCAAGCTTTGCTTGTTTGTGTTACGCAACGGATACCTTTTGCGACTGTGTGATCTGACAGTGTATTTACCAGAGTATTCAATACCATTACAGAAACCAATTAAAACAAAGTGAATATCAGACCAAAAACTGGTTGGTCACAAATCGTTAAATACATGGACAAGTTTAAATGTATGATGAACATCTGATTTCATACATTATTATTTTTTTAAATAAACTGCAAATGCCATACTATATTTTATTAATCACGAAAAACCAAAACATATTATGTTTGAGCAGCTATTACTGGTCCACCAACCCTTTTGAATTCGCATGCTGTGAATGATTGGTTTACAAAATAGTTGGCCTTACTTTGGATTGTCATGACATAAATATTGCCAAGTCCCAAGATGCAGTAATAGGATGTGAAATATATGTTTGCAGGGATTACCGTACTTTTTTTTCTGTCCAGTGAATCTCTGGTAACAATTGCATCACAAATTCGGTTGTTGCGCGTACACTGAAATCTGCAATTGATTGTTTCGCCCTGTGTGCACCGACACTTGACTGTGGGTTCGTTCACGAGACGCAGACTTTGCTAAGTCTGCGCAGATTCTGCAAAGATTCTGAAAATTCATTGGCTACTTGCTCCGAATCTGTGCAGAATGGTGAAAGTCTGCGTAGCGTGAACGCACCCTGTGTTTCAGTGTTTTGCTTTTTGTGGCAGAAGGAAAAAAATGGCCGTTTCGTGATGAACCTGGACGGTGTTATATAGAGCTTGGACAACACATAATGGCTGTGGTCACTTCTATCCCGGTTACTGGGCTCGACCTCGCTATCATTCAGCACCTACAACCGGAGGAGTCGACGGGGCTCTGTGACAGCACAGCCTGGGGGGGAGGGGCTGGCTTTGGGGTTGGTAACTGTACTAACATCGAGGACGGTGGTTCTGCTGCACCTGCTGCTTTCGTAGATGGTATACCTGTGACAGCGTCAGTGCAAAATGTCGATGGCCAGCATAGGTAGGTAGTTAGTTAAGTAGGTACAAGATTTATTAATAATATACAACACAGATAAACTGTTTGGGAGTTTATTTCTACAGTGTTTCACAGTTACAAATTAATATATTATGTACTTTAAAAAAAATGTTTTGTTTAAAATACTATGTACTGTACAAAAATACATAAATAGGATTTTGTTTAAACGTGTGCGTGTGTTTTAAAGATTTACCATTTACCAAAGTTAATATGACTCCTCGGTTGTGATGGCAATAACAAGCAAGTATCACTTGATCATAACATACCCATACTACTGGTTGCAGATTGCCACCTGTACAGACACTAATGCAAAAAACGGTATCATAACTATATACAGCTAAGGCCAAAAGTTTTGCATATAGAATTAACCTATAGAATTAACTAATTTTGCTTTATAAAGGCGAATGAAACCTGCTGATTGCTGAATAATGTTATGTTAACATATTGAATTACACACTGCTTGTAGTTTTTCGTATACTTAACGAAAAACTGTCGAAAAATGCAAAATATGACATTCCGAAATCAAACATGAAATACTGTACTACTATTTTGTAGTTTATTTGATTAAATAATGTTAAATAAAATATCTCAATTATGTTATATATCCAAAATTATTGGCACCCTTGATAAAGATGAGCAAAAAAGACTGTATAAAATAAATAATACCAGTACTGAGCTATATTGTAATTTTCCAACATGTGGAATATATTTGACTTTATTAATGATTCAATGGAATCAACCAAAATTACACATTTCTCAAATTATAAATTTATTTCCAAAAAAAAATGAAGTGTCACAATTATTGGCACCCTTGTTTTCAGTACTTTGTGCACCCTCCCCTTGCAAGGATAATGGCACTGAGTCTTTTTCTATAATGTTTAATGAGATTGGAGAACACATTGGGAGGGATCTTAGACCATTCCACCATACAGAATCTTTCCAGATCCTTGATATCCTTCGGTCTGCGCTTATGGACTGCCCTCTTCAATTGAAACCACAGGTTTTCAATGGGGTTCAAGTCCGGAGACTGAGATGGCCATTGCAAAATGTTGATTTTGTGGTCAATTAACCATTTCTTTGTGGATTTTGATGTGTGCTTGGGGTCATTGTCTTGCTGGAAGATCCACGTGCAGCCAAGTTTCAGCCTCCTGGCAGAGGAAACCAGGTTTTTGGCTAAAATATCCTTGTACTGGGTAGAGTTCATGATGCAGTTGACCTTAACATTGTCCCCAGGACCAGTGGAAGCAAAACAGCCCCATAACATCAAAGATCCACCACCATATTTTACAGTAGGTATGAGGTTCTTTTCTGCACACGCATCCTTCTTTTGACGCCAAACCCACCGCTGGTGTGCGTGGCCAAAGAGCTCTATTTTCGCCTCATCTGACCATAGCACTCGGTTCCAATCGAAGTGCCAATGCCGTTTAGCAAACTCCAGGCGCTTACATTTGTTGGTTGCTCTCAATAAAGGCTTTTTTCTGGCAACCCTTCCAAATAGCCTATTGGCATGGAGGTGGCGTCTAGAGGTGGCGTAGATTTGGAGACTTGGTGACCCCAAGATGCAACCAAGTTCTGTAATTCTCCAACTGTGGCCCTTGGATTTCCCTTTGCCTCCCGAACCACTGTGTCTGTGCCTCACTGTGCGTGGGGGCAAGATACACTTAAGGCGTCCTCTACCAGGCAAGTTTACCACTGTTCCAGTGGTTTTTAACTTCTTAATTATTGCCCTAATAGTGGTAAGTGGTATATTTAGTTTTTTAGCTATTGTTTTGTACCCATTGCCTGATTTATGAAGGTCAACAACCATTTGTCTCTTTTCATTTGTGAGTTCTTTGCCTTTCCCCATGGTGATGGATGACAAATGCATTTCATATGTGTGTTACCTCATTTTTATACCCCAGTGAAACAGGAAGCCATGGAAGGCCACAATACAGTTCCTTAAGACTGAGATTAACTTAAAGAAGTAGAATGTTAATGCAAATTTAATTTTGTTTGATTTTATTCATAATAATCTTTAGGGTTGTCAGTAATTCTGACACCTATCTTTTTGAGAACATTTTTTATTACTTGTTAATAAAAAACTTTTTCTCTGAGCAATTGTATTAGAATAAAAGAATATGGTTTTCCCATATATTTGAGCATAAAATATAGCTCATTACCTGTGTTGTTTATTTTATACAGCCTTTTTTGTTCAGCTTTATCAAGGGTGCCAATAATTTTGGAGGTGACTGTATATATATAGTGGCAGTGTCAGAAATACGCAAGAAGGTTTCAAGGCTGTCGGCCACAGCTCACGCTCCTACAAGTCAGCTTTCTCTTCTGTTTAGCTCTTTCTCTCTCTAGCTTTTTCTCCTTTTCTAAGTCCAACACCGGGATCCAGCTCTCAGCTCCTTTTAGAGGAGAGCTGGAGGGAGGCGGTGACCGTTCCAACCAATCCATAACAGACACCTCTCCCTGCTGGAAGGTTCCAGAATGACAGCTGTATGGAAAACCCCCAGCCCAGGTGCCTCAGTCTGGGGATGGAACACTCTAGGTGAAAGGGGGCGGGGGTAACCTCGCTGGATGGGAAAGTGCAGGCTGAATTCTTCTGTTCACTCCAGCGCGCTGACCACACCTTGACCTCCGGGGTGTGCTCTTCCGGGTTGTTAACAAGCTGTCAGCATGCCAGCCCCGCCCATCTCACCAGCACCCACCGTTACAATACACTGGCTCTCAAAAGTATTCACCCCCCTTGGACTTTTCCACATTTTATTGTGTTACAACATGGAATCAATTATTTTCTGTTTTGTATTTGTAATTAATTTAGAACAATTTGTAGATTTTATTTTTCACTTTGACATTATGGACTTTTTTTGTGTTGATCAGTGGCAAAAACTCCTAATTAAATCCATTTTGATTCCATGAGAGCCACTGTATGTATGTATATATATATATATATATATATATATATAAAATTATAAAATTATAAAATTTTAAGTGATGTAAAACATTTGGAGTAGTTGTTGTTAAGACAATAAATAAAAAATAAACCCCTGTGTACTGTACTTCATTGCTTTTAAATGTTTTCAGAATTGTGTGTCTGGCTACTGATGCCAGTGGAAGTACGGTGTCCTACGTGGGACAGCTAAACTCAGATGTGAACCTGGAACTCCAGGCAGAAGGTGAGACAAAAATATTTGGAATAAAATATTATTGCAGGATAAATATAGATGATGTTTAAATCCATTTATAAGGTCTTGGTGATTTGATTTATTCATGCAGTATATGGACTGCCTTAAGAAAACATAGGCATAGAAATTCATTAATTATAGTAGGTAATGAGTGATATTGAAAGTTGCTTAACTTACCCCGTATGGGTCGATCCAGAATCAGCTTTACAGATCACATTTCTTAGGGTGACTTATGGCTACCACCTACACTATTTCATTTGAGATGCAAATGAATCAATTTGACTGGAACAACATGCAAACCTGGCTTGATCTGACCCATCTTCTGATTCCTGATCATAGGTCTTGAAGTCAAGTCAAAGAATATTACTCCGAATAACAATTTGCCTGCTCATTATCAGAAAAGTTGTTTCACGCTACAAATACAGTTAGAACTGTGTCATTCCTCACCTGAGTTCTGTTCCTCGCCTGAGTTCCATTCCTCGCCTGAAAACAATTCAAGGATCACAGGAAACGATGGCTTATGGAAATACTGCATTTTGAAATGGTGCTTAAACTGAAAAAACCCAAATACAAATCTAAGCAAAAGCCTGCTGTGTAGTTTGCATATCGGCAGTGGCATAAATAAAGGAAACTCCCATTTATCATGAATAGTGATGATTTTTGTTTCTTACATTAACAGAGCTCTCCTCGCCTTTGCAGTGTGAGGATAGGGTACCGCCCTTAGCACCAGGAGCGCAGCTGCTTCCTAAACACCCTTTAAATGCCACACTGGAGCTGGTACAAAATATAATCCTGGATGGGCAGCTGGAGTCAAAGGACCCCGACACAGAGGAGCCGAAGGTACTCTCTAGTCATTTAACATTTTATAAACCCTGCTGTCTGAATGTCCGATTCCTTATTGCTAAAAACGTTCCTTTAAAAAGTAATCCTTAATGGCATGTCATATGCATAACTACTGTGTATATATTTTTTCACTTCTCTCATGGTACAACCCTGTAGAGAATCCCTCTATTCCTTCCTCCCTTGGTTAATTTGTCCACGTATCACTATACTAATGACATGATGAGTCATTGATTGTTGATAGTGTATACACTACCTTTCAATTCTTTGTTTTATCATTTTCCATACAGACAATAAAGGTATTCTAGTTTTGAAAGTTTTTTATTTTATTTTTCAGAATAAAGTGCAATACTTCCACTAATAGGTCTTCCTCCATTAGCTATTAGTTGTAGCCTTCTTGTCACAACCTTTAGTAAATAGTTATCTGTTTTCTTAGAAAAGGAAAGGTGGTTGGCCGAAAGGAAAGAAAAGAAAACCGACCAAGGAATTTTCTGCTCCTCGCGCTCCTACTACAGGGTAAGAAATACACTTATGAAGGAAAAAGGGCTAGACCACTTTGTACTGTGGTGCTATAACTTTTTCATCACTTTCAACAAATAATTCCATTTCCTGGCATCAACAACAGCCTAAGAACATTTAAGCTCATATTGCCTCTGTGACTGAGTAAGGCCAAGAGACGGGGCCCACAAAGTCTGAAACAATCTGTGGCCTGACTGGTATTAATCTTGAACTACTTTACAGAACTTAACATTAGGTTATCCAATATTACTGATAATCATGGGAAATGTGATATTTTAAATTATTGTATCATTTAAATTATTATAATTTTTTTGTTGGTATCTAAACCTCGGCATCAAAATGGCTGGATTAGCTTCCCTGCTATAGTGCCACAGGCTAATACTCAAATAAATGTTCTTTGCATCTGCTACACAGTTGGGACTTTGCGTCTTTCCAATGACTTATTTTACACCCTGAATATTGATTCTCCTTTCTCTGTACCTCATTTCTCTTCTCATCCTCCCTGCTAGATATGTAATATTTGTCAATGAGAAGAAAGTTCATCTGAAGGCTGAACACCCTGATATTCCCTTTACTGAAATCACCAAGATGTTGGGCACTCGGTGGTCTCAACTATCCCAAGACGAAAAACAGGTAATGCAAACTTAGTGACCTGACTAAATGACTTACGTCAGTATGGTTGTTTTATTTGTCTTAAATCCATGCCCACAGTTTTGCTCAAGAATAGTATCTGTAGCCAAGCATATTTGTTTGTCATTGACATAGCGACAAAGATGTCAGCTTTGGTTTATCCAAGCACCCCCCTTTACACATGGAAGGGCCAGTAATCCAATGTAGATTTGGTAAAAGATTGAATTCAGTTAAGAAAAGCAATACTGTTAACACCTGTGTTTGTTTTTGCCTGCCGATCTGCAGAAGTACAATGATGCCGCAGAGAAAGACAAGCAGCGCTTCATCGAGGAGTTGAAGGCCTATCAGAACTCCAAGGCGTACAAGGCCTTTCTGAAAAGAAAAGCTCTTCATAAAGTGAAGCTCCTCTGTGGTAAGTTTGAATTGCTTTTTCAGGAGTGTTGGTTGTTGGGAGAATTTTCTCAATTATAATTCTAATCGCGTTGTGAAGTGCTCAAGTCCAGACAATCTTGGCTTCCTACTTTATGAATCAGAATATAAATGACTCCGACTCATCGGCTGCTTAGTACTGGGTTGTAGTTTATGGAATTTATAAATAACTATTAGTAGTATACTAAACTGAAACATTTCAAGGTGTCTGCCTTACTTTGCAAAATAGGTGTTAATTTAATGTGGGGTATTCATTTTACCAATTCTAAAAATAACATTTATTTAACTTTTTGCAGATATTGAAATGGTGGATGCTGAGTTTGGAAATGAGGTTGTTGCTCTGTCACAGATGGATGTAAGTAAGAGGAAAAATCTCAACAGGCATGATTACTCACTTACTGTCAGCGCTCCAGATAAGGCTTGGGGTTTGGGAGTAACTTACCTTTAATTTGAACACTGAGAGAATGAATGTATTTTCAGGGGGTAAAATGCAACATTACCTTGAAGTCATGAGTAATCTTGATAAATACTGTACAATATTTAATGGTAATGGGGTAGGCATTAATAAAGAGCTCTCCATTTTAACTGCAATGTTACTTTGAACTACTGTACAACCACGCATGTGTTCTACAAGGTTCTTTATCGGCTCAGCACATTTTTTCGAGCTATCACATTGACTCTGCAAATTAAGTATGTTACCTATATTTTAACATTACATTCTTAAACTCAGTGGACATGTTAAAACTTCAATATAAATTGCCATAATGAAGTATGCACAATTTTCATAACAATCCAACAAGGCACATCATTATATTATCTCCCTTTATGTTTTATCTCTCAAATAGGGGGGTGACACCAGTGACTTGTACTGCAGGACGTGCAATCAGTATTTCAGCTCTCTGCATAATAAGAAGGAGCATCTCCTGGGGAAGCAGCATTTACAGAATCTGACAGGTAATGGCCCCATTTCATCTTGCTTGCTTGACACAGACAGAATAATGTCTGTAAAAATAAATAAAACATGATACAGAGTCACATATGAACAGTGCTCACCAAGTATGGGTGGTTAGTGTAGGAGCTTTGGCTGTCAGGGTGTCCCTTGATATAATTCCCATATGGAGGTGACCTTGTCCCTGCACAGGTCTGTGGAGTACCTGGAATAGACTGAATGCCAGCAGAATGCACCTGAATCACACATACAGGTACAGAACGAACAAATGAACAAGTCTTTCTATGGGAATGGTTTATACACGCTCTTGCTAATATTAGCTGTGGAGTACCTGGAATAGGTGGTCTGTCTTTCCCTAGAGCGTAGCCATGGAGACAGCTCTTTTGCTGTATTTGGATTGCATTCGTTTGATAGGTCATTTGTTTGTAATGAATTCACACATACCAATCTGCTGTACAACGTCTTTTATTGGTACATCAGCTGTGTAGGCGGAAGTGAAATTTCAGCTGATTTTCAGACAAATAAAAAAACATGAGAAGGACTAACTAAACAATAATTAAGCTCAAGCTTCCAAGACCTCAAAGGTCTCTACTTTCACATGAAGAAGATACCTTTGAGGTCTTGAAAGCTTGTGGTTAATTATTGTTTAGTTAGTCGAGTAAAAGGTATTGCATCAGTCCTTTTGCACATAGGAAACAAACTATGCAAGGTACAGTAACCTGACTAGGAAGTAAACATTCCATGTGTAGTTTATTTAATATTCTGAGGAAGCAAGTAGAGCAAAAAACAAAAAATGTCTTGGGCAACTACATTAGGGCTATCAGACGTCCTGGGAAAACTTGGATTGTCACAGTTTTCAGCCTTCATTTTTTGTCCTGATCGGAAACAGTAATATTGTTAATCGTTCCAGTTTTGCTATTGTATTATTATTATTTTTTTAAGTACAAAATTGTATCAGTGTTCTCCGCAAGTTTATAGAGTAATGTTTTAGGTTGTGTTTGCGCCATTCAAAAACAAAATAAACAATATTATGGATTATTTGTTTAATCATTCTGATCTATCTTTTTAAATCTTGTTTTTTGTACATTTAACATGTTTTGACTAGATGTTCAATGCCCATCAATGCCCATCTAGTGTCTTACTTCTTGAAACTTCATGACGGATGATGTTAAGTCAGTCATAAAGCCATTTTCTCTAGTCTAGTCTAGTATAGAATGGAACAAACAGAATGTACTACCGATCACCCCATGCCACGTGAAAGAGCATGCTGGATACTGTGGTGCTAAACTTCACCTGATGGTTGCTTTGCACATAATGCAGATTGTTTGCTTTCATTTTTTGTTTTTTTGCTGTGCCGGTAAATTTGCCACCCTAGGCGGCTGTCTAGTTTGCCTTCCTCAGGGTCTGGTTATATCTACAACTTTTTAAATTCCTTATTTCAGGAAGATGTCACCTGAGCAGGAGTTTAGAAAGTAGAACCCATTAACCTGTTGTTGAAAGCAAGAGTTACTGTAATCTTCTTTTTCCTTGTCATAAAGCAATATAAGTTCAAATGTGTGTATTAATTCCATAGCACTCAGCCAAGCAGTTTTATTACTGGTAGAATATGGCAATTGCATATCAATAAACAGTTCAGCTCAAAGCAAACTGAAAAAGTCGTAAACTTGCTGTACATTTGAAAGTGGCAAAGGGTGTGACAATTTACTATCGAAACATACAGAACAGCATATGTAATACGATTGAAAAATGTCTATATAATAATCATGCCACCTATAGTTGTCTGGTTTTCCTGTTTTAATATATAAGTAATCACTAATCACTAAACATTCCATTATTGCTTTACCTGACTCGGACCTTGTTGTAGTAAATACCTCGTCTCTTCACATACAGTATTTTAAAGGGGAGTGGTCATCCTGCATTTGTATATCCTCAGAATCTGACAGACAAGCATATCTTTGTAAATACAGTCTGTGCCGCCTCGGGAGAAGTAAAAATATCCCGAATAAGCGGCTGCCCCAATTAAACGAGAGGCATTTGAGACGACCTTAGTCACACTTTTTTGTTTCTAAAAGAAAACTAATGAAATCACATCACATTATGATTACATGTTAAATACAGTTTACATTTAAGCAGATATCCCGATTATCAGTATCCCGATTAGGCGGTGCTGACTATAGCTTACATCCAAGCCATTCATTTAATAGTTTCAATGATCTTGCTTTGGTATTCACAATGTAGCTGGCAGTGTGGGTTAGTTGTAACTGTATTTCAGACTTGCTGGCAACTCTTTGGGAGTGACTAAGTGTCACTTGTGGTCTTTCACAAAACAAAAACAATCTAATTTTGTATACATGTCACTAAAGGACACACTTCTGACTCATGCATTGAATGTCAGCAAACATCTTTCTTCCTTATGTCGGTCCAAGGGAACTGCATTCATTACTGATTGTGACAGCTCTGTGTGCAGGCTTATAAAGGATGCTATGTCATCAGGTTACCAACAGATGGCAGCATTTCACTGCTGAATTACTAATTACATTATGCCATAGGGCAGCTAAATGTGTGCCTGTTCTTAAAACCAATTTTTTTTTTTTTTTTTTTTCACAATTCTATTGCAACTGAATTATTACATGTTATACTAGCTTCCAGTGCAGTTTAGGATTAAAAGTCTTAAGGTAATTTTTCATAAAGTATTTAAAATTTCTTCCCATAAAAACAATAAGTGCATCTAGGATCAAGGAATCTCTAAAATATATATTCCACTGGGTTAAATACATCTCTCAGTTTCCTTGGCTTGCCTTCCTCCCTGGAGGTCTGTTACTGCTTTATTTCTAGCTTCATTTCACCACAGTAGTGTCTTCAGGGTGAAAGCATTTTAGAGGCTGCAAAGCATGTCTATCAACAGGGGAAATCACTGGTTGGTTAAGCATTGCTTGATTCAGAGTTACAAGTACTGTACATAAAAATGTTTGTTTTGCATCGCATCATTTATTAATTATTTTAAATACATAAGAGATACTCTACTGAGTACTACAGTAGCAGTCCACAACCAACATTTCTACATCCAAGGGCATTTCTGACAGAATCTAGTGATAAGCTTATTGCTTGGGGACTTGTGGGTGCTCCTCTGTCAGTTACACTGTCCTGTTTTAACACATCGTTTCAGAACTGTGGAAGACTTTTCCCCTAAGGACATTTGCTCTGCTAATGGGTAATTACATCACAGAATTAAACTAACTTAAGCTTCTGTGATGCTTTGGGTTTCTCCTGTGTCCATTCATTTTGTATTTTAATATCCCTGTATATACTTTATCTCAGCCCATGGGGTGCTGCTAGGATTAGGCAGGGGTGTATAATGTGTAACACTTTATAATCACACTTTATCATTGCAATTAGAAGGCAGCATTTCCCATGAAACCATCTTTTTTTTTGTCCCCAGAGGAGTTTGAGAAGGAGACTGTGGGGCTGTGTAAGGAGCAGCAGCAGCAGGAGGGTGAGGATGTGCTGGAAGTGAGGGACAAAGACCTGGAGGAGGGTGATGATGAAGAGGAAGCTGCAGAAGCGGCAGAGCTGGCCCAGTTTTGTGGACTCGCTTTCCAGCACAGCTTCACCTCACTGGATCCCAGCTTCCTGCAGGAGTTCATGTTCAGACAGATGATGTGTGAGTGTGTGGAAATGGAAGCTGAGATAGATGACACCACAGCCATTGTGCTTGTGTGAAGCTGAGGTTTTCTTGTATAGGTTATTTCATACTTCAGCAACAAGGTCCCATGGAGTGGATCATATCACTTGGTAATGTGCCATCAGAGTCAGGGTGTTGCCTACTAAAGGTCTTAGTAAATATGCCCATGGGGTTGGGCTTACATTTTGCATGTGTCACCACTGCTTTTTCAAAAGCTTATAAACCATCTAAGATACTGACTTCATATTTCCTGTTCTTCTTTTCTTCTCCCCCCCCAAACTCCTCAAGCCAAATATAAATGGTATTAATTGTAGTGACCAAGAGGGTTTTTTTATGAATAAGTGTTAGTTGTGGAAGATCAGGTATCATATAGTAACTCTCCTTTTGGGAATTATCTGAAGCTCGAGTACTGCCACCTGCACCATTAATGTACAGAGATAATCAAATCCATCCGCAATAAAACAGCAGATCAAATGATAGTGTCTTCTTATATATTTGCATATGCTTCTGCAGTGTTTCAGGAGCCATTTCCAAACAGAAACATGACAGTACAGCCACTCCATATGGCACTGTGCATTTTTTCTACACCTACAAGTTTACATTCTGTCAATGTAATTATTGTCTTATTTTTGTCTTCATAGTGAGACAGTTTGAAATCAGTGAACTAAACACTAGCTTGGAAAAAGCAATGGAAAAGCATGACAATTTAAACAGGCAACTGGAAGAGCTGCAGGTAGGCCTTTGTGCTGAAAATTGCTTTCAGAGTAACATACTTGTTTGAATAGAACTTATTCCTGTGAGTTATGTTGCTTGGTATTCCAATTGTTTGCCATAAGGACGTGTCAAATGTAGTTCCTATCTTTATCTTGGGCAGGGAAGGGACTGTAAAAATATGCATTAGACCTGACTATCATATCCTTCCCATTGGGCACAGGCATCTCCAAGCCCTATAGGAAGTGAATAACTGGTTTTCTTGGTAGGTTATAAAACAATTGAGCCAAGTACAGGTGTTTGAGTCTATTGCATTGGCTTCCAAGTTACCCAGAAGAGTTATCTGGATTGAATAGTTTACCAGAAGAGCTTTACTTGAAAGTAGAGCTCTGTGGAAACAACCATGCCTCTGACAGGATGCACTTGTAATAAGAATTAACAGGTTCTTGTTCTAACTGTAAGGTTTTGGCTTATGGACACACAAAACATTTCTTTTAAGACACTAAAAAGACTCATATGGAATTTTACAGTTCACAACCATACTGTATTGAAGAACCGATGACTTACATTAAAAAAGCAAACACTAAAGGAACAATTCAAAACTAACTCCTAGAAACACTTTCATTATGGATCCAAAGGATTGAATTTGAACTATATTGTATGTTGCTTTTGCTGTTATCAGATTTGTTTCCCTCATTGAAAGTGCTTTTTGTGACCCCAGTTACAAGAAGTACTATAGCGTCTTTATCTGAGGGCAGGTGATTGCACTTTAATCTAAAACTATGAAATTATATGTGCAGTATTAAGCCAATTAACTTGGAATGTATCCTTGTGTGCTGGGTTGCTTAGCAACAGCTGGCGCCTCGCAGCATTCATTTTAAATTTTCAGCGCAAGGGGTTTAGATGGTTAGCACTTTTGTCAGGGACCTTTTATCTACTGGATGAAATATTCATGATACAAACCATGACCAATAAAATGCTGGAGACAAGTTTTATCTTCTAGGAAATCCTGATGGCAACCAGTCAAAGAGTAAGAAGCTTCAGATGTTGTTTTAATAATTTTTTTGTACATTTTCCTTACTACAGTACTTCTGAATTTTGCACTGTACTGAGTTAATGGGATTTTCTTCTGTCTTTACTAGGGTCTGAGCTTGCTTTAAGCTTGTCTGTAGAATTTTAAGCGTCTGTACTGAACACCCTCATTCCATGTAAACCAGGTGACAGTGTGACCTTTCACCTCTGCTGGCCCCTCCTTCTCTCTCTCAATATATACGTTGACTGTTCATTGCAGACAGTTAGGATCTCCAGCAAGCTCAAAGTAAGCCTCAGCTTGGTAATAACAGATATGGAAAAACAATGATAACTTAATATTGCAGAAACAGAATCCAGACTCTCAGGATGATTCAAACAACATAGGAAAGCAAGGGAAATGTCAAAAAAATCACAATAACATTTGAAGTATTATTAAATTCCGTCAGCAGTGGCACCAGAGTAAGGGTGGATATGTAAAAAGTCAGATAAATTAATCCTGTTTTAAATGCACAGCTGTAACAAGTACTATATTCACGCAATTATTGTTTTGAGATTTTATTAGGGAGCTTCCCTAAATCCCTAATTTACACAGTAGCTACACTACCGGTCAAAAGTTTTAGAACACCTCCATTTTTCCAGTTTTTATTGAAATTTACGCAGTTTAATGTCTCAATGTACTCTGAAATTAAAGCATAGAACAAATAAACAATTGGAGATAAAAAAGAAATCATGGAATCGTTTTGTTTAACAAAATTTAATCTAAATTTTTGACTCATCAAAGTAGCCACCTTTTGCAGATATAACAGCCGAACACACTCGTGGCATTCTTTCTGCAATGGAAATCAAATATTGTTCGGAAAATTCTTCCCAACACTGTTGCAGAAGTTCCCACAAATGTGTTGCACTTGTAGGTTGCTTTGCTTTCACCCTTCTGTCCAGTTCATCCCAAACCAGCTCGATGGGGTTTAAGTCTGAGACTGTGCTGGCCATTCCATGATTTGAAGCCTACTGTCTTGTTCTTTTCTTCTAAGGTAGTTCTGACATAGCCTGGAGGTATGTTTTGGGTCATTATCTTGCTGTAGGATGAACCCCTGACCAACTAGGCGATACCAGAGGATTGGTATTGCATGGCGCTGCAAAATGCTGTGGTAGCCGTTTTGGTTCAGGGTGCCACTCACTCTGTGCAAGTCGCCGACTCTGGATCCAGCAAAAGAGCCCCAGACCATCACGCTTCCTCCTCCTTGTTTGACAGTTGGTGTCACACACCGAGGAACCATCCTTTTGCCTACTCGACGTTGTACAAAAACCCTGCGTGATGAACCGAAGATTTCATGATTCATCAGTCCATAAGACCTTCTTCTAGTCTTCAGTAGTCCACTGGCGGTGCTTCATGGCCCAGGCAAGCCTCTTTTTCTTATTTTGCCATCTTAGCAATGGCTTTCTTACTGCCACTCGACCTGTCAAACCTGCAGCTCTTCTCTTCACAGTTGAAACTGAGACTTGCTTACTTCGACCAGTGTTAAGCTGTGCTTGAAGCTGTTGTCCCGTGAGCCGCCTATCACGCAAGCTGTTGACTCTCAGAAACTTGTCTTCTGATTCTGTTGTGGCTTTGGGTCTGCCAGACCTCTTCCTGTCAGAGTTTCCTCCAGTTTCCAAGTGCCTTTTGATGGTGTAGGAAACTGTACTCACTGACACCTTGGCTTTCTTTGCAATTTCTCTAAAGGAAAGACCTACACTTTTAAGGGTTATAATGGTCTGTCTGTCTTCCTTTGTTAATTGCCTTTTCTCGCCATTATGATAGCAATATACTACTTCCTGCAGTACAATACTGTCCAAATAATGCTTAAGAGGGTGTAGTAACACAGTCTGTTCCAACACTGCTTTTATACAGACAGACGGTTTGTAAGTAATCAACAAAAGTTGGGACACCTGTAGGAATTGTTAGCATCAACTTTCAAGGCTTAATGTACTTCCATTGCTGCAGAACAGCTGTAAGTTGTTAACCCATTACTTGTTCCCTGAAAGAGGCCTTTTTGTATAACTCTGAAATGTACATTATTTTTCAGTTTTTGGTAACCTAAACTTTTTTTTAACCTCTGGCAGTTTACCGCTTACCTTTGTACCATTTCAGGTTATTCACTGGACTTGAACTGCTTAAATTTCAATAAAAACTGGAAAAATGGGGGTGTTCTAAAACTTTTGACCGGTAGTGTAAATGTATAGGTTTATGGAGAAAAAACAACTGCAAGTAGTGTCCATTTGCTCAAACAGTATAAAAAAACAGAAAAGTAGAAAACTGAAGTTACAATAGAAATGAAATGTGCAGTACTTACATTACTGTGTTATAATAAAAAAGTCGGATTGGCTCTGGGTTGCTGTCAGACCAAAGAAACAGTCGGAAACCGATGCAAACTTTTTAATCTCTGAGACAGACTTTTTAATATCAGTCACAGTGCTCTTTCCAATTCCAAAATCAGGTTCTATTTTATCCTTGGTAACGCCCTCTTCCTGAAGTGAAAGTATTTCAATTGTAAGCACAACTCTCTTTCGCTTTCCTGTAGCCATTTTGCCTTAGTGCTGTACATGTGGGTGATTTTGCTGAAGAGCTTGATCATGGCGAATAAACGGTTAGTGTGGATATGTGATGGATTACTGTACTCTTTAATAATGAATTTAAACATACCTGATGGCATACAGATTTGGTTGTCTAGAGCCGAGTTTCTGTATGCGAGAAACTTGTTTATTCTAATGGTAAAAGTAAAAACCTGTAGTGCTAAGTTTTGTTTTATTATTATCATAAGCATAAACAAGTTTCACTTACACAGACAACTGAATCTAGGATTGGATTGGACAAAGAGGGTTGTAAACTAGCTATCATAATTCAGTGTAAAATGACCTTGTAATGTCTGTTCATTTGTGCATTAGAGTTGACACAGTATGGCATAATATGTTGGTGCACTAGATGAGCTTTGAACAGTAGAGTGGAAGGAGAGATAACCAAGGCTTTACAATCCATTGTATTACCTTTCATGGAGTTTACCTTTGGCACAGGAAATCTGGAATATGGCACTTAAAATATGAAAAAAAAAGAAGTAAGCCTTCATTGTCACTCTTTCAGAAGCCTTACAATAGCTGATCTCAAGCCTCTGTTATCATATGTTTCTTCTTTTCTACCAGAAGCAGAAGTTATATCTAGAAACTGAATTGGGAAGCCTGAAAGCCTATGGCGGAACTTTGGAAACCCAGCTGGACAGCTTAAAAATGGTCCCCATATTGTCTGAAGTTTCACATTCAGATATCTGAGAGTGGTAAGTTTATTGCAGAGCAAAGTATCCTAAAGCGCATTCCATTCTAGATGTGTACAAACACAGGAGCCAGGTAGGTGATTCACTCTACACTTCCTACACTTCCCGGAAGTCATTGGCAATATATTATAAGAGATACACCCCAAAACCAAAACCTTGTATAAGGGTGACTAGCTGATCTAGTGAATACAATGCTGCTCCCTCTGTCGTGCTACCATACAAGTGGAATAACACAGTGGTCTTTTTAGCAACATCTAAATATTTATATATACATCGAAAGCTAATTAGAAGGAGTAGTTTGGGAAAGTCTTTGTCAAGTTCTGCATGTCCATTTTAAATGTGCAGACTTCAAAAGATTTCATTAGGTCGCAAGCATGAGTGTTTGACTTTTATCGAGACATTTGTGTTAACATGGTGCCTTTTTGTGTTTACATGTAAAGCCTCTCATTTTCTTTGAAACGCCTACTTTTCCCTGAACTCTATGCTAATGAAGGAGAGGGGGAGGGGGTCAGATTTATGCTGATCTCAGAGAAGAGAAAGAAAATATTTTTTTTACTAAAGACATGTTCAATCAAGTCACATTTGAATTGTATTTATTTAGTATTGTATTTATCTGGTACCATGCCGGTCTTGTTCGGGTCTTGAACAGCCCCACTGCTGTCTTTAGGCAGACTGAGGCAGCACCCGTGCATTGTTACTGCACACTGCATTGCTACTTGCATAATGCCTGGGTTTTATCCCTGCGAGATATGCAAGGCCACTCTGCCTGCTAAGGACAAGCACGGCAGATGTTCTTTCTGCCTGGGGACAGAGCACGCAAAGGAGGCACTGGTGAACTGCAGTTTCAGTGAGTTTTGTGCACATTTCTCCAAGCACACACTTACATCAACCACCAGGACAACCTCAGGTCGCCCAGTCTCTGTCAGGTGGCCCGCAACATCTGCCCTGGATGACAAACTGGGTGGTGGACCCAGTTACCAGCGCCTGAGTGGAGGTTTCACCCCAAGGTGGTGAGCCTCATTTGAGAGAGGTTCTGGAGAGCAGAGATAGATCTCTTTGCCTCCCAGGAATCAACCTACTGTCCCCTCTGGCTCTCCATAATAGCAGTCGGGGATCCGCTGGCAGTAGATGCCTTGACACACCAGTGGCCGAGGCAACTATTATATGCCTTTCCACCGCTCGCCCTGCACCAGCTGTGTGGAGAAAATCAAGCAGGACCATGGAGAAAATCAGGCAGGGCCCAAGAGACTGTTTTTCAACTCTGATGCAGCTCCTAAGCGGCCAGCCGTGGAGACTACCCAAGCACCGCAACCTGCTCAGTCAGGCACAGGGGACCCATCGAGCCTGCATTTCTGGGTCTGGCCCCTGAATGGATGAATTTGAGCCATCTGGGTCTGTCCAATAGGGTTATTGACACCCTACAAAATGCCAGAGCAGCTTCCACACATTCCCAGTGCGGGTAAAAGTGGGGCATCTTTCAGACGTGTCGACCCCACGACTTTTCCTATGGCAGTTATACTGCAATTTTTGCAGGACCTGTTTGATGAAGGGAAATCCCCCTCTACATTAAAGGTCTATCTGGCAGCTATTTCAGCTTGTCATGTCAAAATTTGTTCCTCGTTGGAGGCTTAACGTGGTGCTTGATGAACTCATTAAACCTCCATTTGAGGCCTTGCGTTCAGCTGAGTGGAATTTGTATAGCTCAAAGCGGCTTTCTTGCTTGCAATCACCTCCGCAAAGCAGGTGAGTGAGATGCAGGCATTTTCAATTGCGAAAGGCTGCTTCATTTTTACACAAGCCAGGACAAAGGATACGTTCCGTACCAATCCTGCTTTTTTGCCGAAGACTATCTCGGCAGTCTGTGGAATTGCAAGCTTTCCATCCACCTCCTTTCCAGTCTGACAGGGACCGACAGCTCCATACGCTCTGCCCAGTGCGGGCCCTGGTGTACTACGTTGACAGGACGAAATGTTTGTGGCAGACCAAACTATTTTTGTCTGCTATGGGATGAAGTCCCATGGTTAAACCCTGTCTAAATAGAGGCTGTCCAAATGGATAGCAGATACAGTCAGGACTGCCTATAAGCGATCCAACTTGCCCCCTCCAGAGAAGCTCACTGCCCATTCCACCAGGAGCATTGCAACTTCGTGGGCTTTCTTCCAGGGTGCATCTGTCAAAGACATGCTGCGTTGTGGGCTACTCCCCATACCTTCAATAGGTTCTACAGACTAAATGTCACAGATCCTCAAAACCCTGGCTTTTGAACTAGAGTGTTAAGGGTGGCTTCTGAGTCGACCCTTACAATACAGGCATAGAGGTGAGTTTCTCCCTCAGTTTTTTAGCCCTAGCTGTTTATTACTGGGGTTCCTAATGGTAACGCACGGCGGCCTCTCGGCTTAGCCTTGTAACATTCCAGTTGTTCTGCAATATTGCCGTTGCGACGGCTTGGGTATACTCACCCATTAGGTAATGGTTACATTTCGTACTTGAAATGGAATGTTAGATTATGATCATAAACCTGGTTCCCTGAAATAGAAATGTAACCATTAACCTTCAAGGTCGCTGAGTCCATGATTGCAGCAGACTTGAAGGAGAAATGCCGCTGAGATCTGTGTGCGCAGTCCGTTATACCCTCGGGGGCGGGCATGACTGTGTCACAGGCTCGACTGAGCAGCTTTGGTATAGAATATTCAGGTTTCAGGGTCTTTAGGAGGTAAACACCCATTAGGTAATGGTTACATTTATATTTCAGGGAACAAGGGTTATGATAATAACCTTTGACCGAATTTTGAAGAAATGCCAAATAACTATTTCCCAATTTAGCAAGAAAGGTTAAAAGATATTTGTCAGTTGTTACCCATTCTGGATGCAGAAAGAAGTGTTTCTTCATATGGACACATTTTCACAGAGCAACGTCAATCCATGAAAGACCAGCTTAACCAAGTGACTATGCTTAAGATTAACAGCAAATGCACATATAATTAACATATAATGCACAAGAACTGAGAATGGATTTTTTTGTGTTTCATGCAAACAAAAGGAACACTTCTGGGCTCCTTATGAACAACCTTTTTTTTTACATTGTATTCAAAGAACAAAGCAAAACCAATACATTAAAAAAAAAAAAAACACAGTTTATATATGTTACATAATCTATCAAATGCCTAGATTTCAATAAAATGTTATATTAACTATAATGTTCAGGGATCTGTGCCAGAAACAGGAAATCCATTAAAAAAGATCTCCCCTTCTGCTGATGAATTACATATTTGTGCCCAGTGAGATCCAGATATCAAGGAAATGTAATACCTTTTTTAAAAAAATGATTTGCGTAAAAGTGTACTGATAAATTAAAACCTATAAATAATGTATTTATACTTATGAGTTCTCTGAAATAATATTGAAAAAAAAAACAAACGTCCTTTTAAAATCCTGTAATACGTATTCACAGGGATGTAAGGATTAAATAAATGTCAGTAGTTATCTACAGCGTTCTGGTTATTAATATGCAATTACGTACTTTGCAGTAATGGGATGAGCATTTCAAATGGTTAAAGTAATGTAATGGGATGATTGTTTAATGACTGCTCATTATGTGGCTTTACTGTGGAGGCTGTATTGACATCATGTGGCTAGATGACTAGATGAAAACACAGGGCCCTAATTATGACCCCATTGCACCTTTCCTCCTCACCTTGAAAGCTCTGGTATTCTGTTCAGGACTATGACTGCATTAAAGAATAATACAACTAAAATTAGGCAAGTGAGCCCAGACCAAGATAATAGGTTCTGAAGGATGCAGATATCTCTAAAAAGATGGCTAATTTATTGTAAATTACAATTTTAATGTCCTTACGCCTGCTCAGTGTTTCAAAATGATAAAAAAACTTCATGCATATTTCTTTCTATTAAGGCCTGTCAATTGCCAAAAAAAAGGTATATAGAATTTCTTGCAACAATTGATTGCCATAGAGTTCTGATTGTTTTGGCAGTTCGTTTACCTGGTTAAATCTTTATTTGAACCGTTTAACCATGTTCTTGGTGTTATTTATGTTAGTTTAGTTTACTGTTTTAATAATTTTCAGTTTTCTATCTTATCGTTGCCTGTAATCACCTGCTCCTCCATTAAAACCAATTTCTGTGTCGTTGGTTTACTTACGACAACTCGCATGGTTACAGTACAAAATCAGACCTCACAAGACCAGAAAACCTTTGTATGATTCCACAAAGCATATTACTGTATATGTTTTTGTAAAACAGTATACAGTACTATTGTAAAAGTGTAGTAAAGCTTTGAGTAATCATACAGTTGTAAGACACGTGAAATAATGAAAGTATGTACCATATAGAAAATGAACACAGCAAAGCAGTACAGATTTGTTACACTAACTTTACATAAGGGAAGAGTTACCTTAGGCTATTTATTATCCCTAGGACTTCACTGCTCCGATGGAGGCTAACATACTGTAGTATGCCTGCATCGCAAGTTTCTAGAGAAATTGCATCTTCTCTACTAACAGGAAAAACAACACTTTGCACTTGTTAAGACCTGGAATGGGGTTGTGCAACAGTTCCAATCTCAGTTTCTTGTTAGACTCTTAGTTTTAAAGCAGGAGGTTCCTATTGGAAACATGCTGGTTTTGACCACTAACTCTTATGTTTGGTTATGTATTGTACAGGCTTGGACAGATGCTGTGATGCTACAAGAGATTGAATTCAGGAAGAAGAGGAAGGCTGGCTCCTTACATTGCAAAAGCTTTTAGGAAAAGAATGTAGGAGCCCTGAGATGGGGGACTGGGCAGCTTTTGACATATCTTATTTACCTGACTGTCTTTAGATGTGTTTTTTTTCTGCTCAACTTTGCCCAAGAAGTCAACCTGAGAATCAACCCACAAATACTGCTGATGCAGACTACAGTCCCTACTAATACCTCTAACAGCACTCGTATGTCATACAGCTGTTAATGGCTGATGCATTCATTACATGTGTAGCAGTTTTGAATGTGGAAATTTAGTATATATTTATCATGTGCTCTGTAAGAGAGAGTATTTTTTTGCACTTTATCTGACATTATAAATAGTTGAGATGTCCAATTAAACAACTGGTGTTAACATGTAAGCACTGGGGTAAATGCCTTGTGAATATGACCATAGTTGCATAAGTAATTTATGTTGTGTTGCGAGGATCTGTTGCCATTTTCATTTCTCTGATACTAGAAAAGAACAATTAGGCATTGATGGGGCCTCTTTAATACATTAATTTAACTGCTCCTACCAACCCCAAAGTTTTTGTTTTGTTTTGTTTTGTAAAACAGCCAATTTGTAACCATTAGCGATCAAGTGAGGTAGTATAACAAACTCACAGAATTGGAAAATATACAGTGAAGAATGCCCGATGAGTCATATGAAGAATTATGTCGGGAGTTTGCATGGCTCACTACATATAATTCAGGGCAATGATTAGGCACACGGCTGGGATTTATTATACTATTCATATAGGGCAGCACTGTGAACAAAATAACTGGGGAAAGAGAAAAGGCAGCTCCATGGTCAATGAGATACAGTACTTGGGGGTTTTTGTCACTGGTTCAGCTCCAGTCGTCCATTAGAGCCCAACGATGGCTAGAAAGGGGCTTATTGAAATAAGTTCTGGTGGCCTCAGCCCATTGACAAGTGAAAACCAAAATACCCAATTACTCTCCAAGAGGTGGTTCTTTTTCAAGGTGGGGCTGTGGCACATTGGAGTTACTGCATGGATACAAAGAATTCACCCATTCCCATGAAATATGATATTTACATTTGAACCGCTGAAGAGGAGTAGGGGCTGGGATTTGAAAATAAGGGTTTGGGAACATTTGGTTTTGTGCAGTAGGTGGACTACAGATTCTTAACAGGAGGTTGTGACATTGGAAAGAATGACAGTGGGTAATATGTCTTTGCTCATTGTATTCAGCTTAATAGTAGACATTGTGTCCTACTTACAGTAGTTACTAAGCTTATTGGAGCTTTACAAAGAGTAGATTTTGGGTATGTCATCTAATTGACGCAGGCTGTGCAATATTAACAATTTCTAAAAAGAGCATTTTTACATAATCCTGGCATTTTAATTGTACAGTATACTAATGGCTGTCTTGTCTATTCTGTCATCTTACACTTTCTTCTTTTCCAAAATAATGAATATATAAACAGTTCAATGTTTTGGGTCTTTTATATTCATTCAGTCCACAGTCAAACTCCCATTTTAGTATCACTAGATCTATTAAAATGTAAATACATACAATACAGTCATAAGCAATTCTTACAGAGAACATGTTGCAATTATTAACATCCAAATCCCCAACTTGTTCAATTGTAAATGTATTCAATTTGAACCAAATTATTGTATGTTAAATTTATTGTGATAACAAATGTAAGTTTTTCCTGCTTACATGTGTAAAAAGAAGTTGGGTTTTGGAAGGGATGTAACAATGTACTATTTGTCATGGTTCACAGCAATTGCAGTAGAAAAATCTTGAAGACTGTTGGACCTTGTTCAACTATCATTCTTCATTGTCTCTGAGCTGCTAAACAGGGCAGAAGCTTCATCCCTCTAAAGAGGGGATGCCAATAATATCTAAAGTACAAAGGAAGGAAAACTGCACTTTTGAGGTTTATAAAAACAAACATTTTAAAAAATATGTTTTATAGATGTAATTAAACTGGAATATATTTCTTATTTTTGTTGTTGATTAGCCTTGTTTGCATAAATCTGACATAGTTGAAATGTAATTGATTCATGACAGTTGATTTACATATCTCTGATATTTTATTTGGGTGGATTCTTTCAAATAAAATCCATGTATATGAAAAGTTTGTTTTTTATGGGTATGGCTATTTGATATTCCCTGTTATATGCAGAACTGTGACACGGCACTGGTGAAAAGCAATACTCTATAGACTTGGAAAAAAAACACATCATTGGACTGTGATCAAGCAAATGTTTTTATGTTTTTGTTCACAAAAGTATTAAAAGAAAAGCTGTTTATATGTGCCTGTTGGCATATAAACCAGCTTTGGTGATTTACATAAAAGACAAGTACAAGATACTGTATACTGGCACGTCACTTTGTGCTTCAAGGCTGATTTTTGAATTTGCTTAACTAACTTCATAGCCCCTATTTTGAAGTTGCTTTTGTCTTCCTGTGTTGATTCCGTAACACAGATTCCACGTCAATTGATTGTTCTATATTGACTGTATATGAGTTGCTTGAAATAGAGATGCAAGAAGGCGTTATTCCATCATCCACAAAAATTACCCCATTGCACTTAAATAAAAACAGGGTTCTATTGTGTTTAGTTGGTTTAAGTGCCAGCAGACCTAAATACTGCTCCTTTAAGTTTTACAAGCTTAACTAAACTAAATTTCTCTGAAAAGACTTGCATACTTGTTTTCAGTGCCCTTTATAACAAGAGTTGAGCAGTATGAGTCCTGTCACCCAAAGTGTGAAAAGAGAAGACACTGTTTTACCATAAGAGACAGGGTCAACTGGACATATTAACTTGTTATAAATCATATTTCATTCAAAAAGAAAACCGTACGTAGTTATTTCCACTATATTTGTGTCAGTTTCCACTATATTTGTGTCAGTCTTTTGTGCACAAGACAAGACACTTGTGGCAAAATAATATGTACAGGTATGATCTGAGAGCTGGCCTTTTGATTGCCTGAGAGTGGCTTCATGATTTGTAATATAAAAAATAACCTGCAAAGTGGGTGAATTTCGAGGCCGTTCAAGGAGTGGAATGCCTCACCTCTTGCTAGATTAATGCTGAGACAGTGACAACTGAATTTGTAGCCTAGTGAGAATGTCAGTATTTAGAGATGAAAAGCTATTTGAAAATAGCTTGTCTGTCAAGACATCCACACCAAAGAATAGATAATATATCATTGCGCATTAGGGATCTGTTAAGAATACAGGACATGATGATAAACAAAAAAAATTGTACTGTATTTTAAGGCATGCGACTCTGCTAGCAGAGTAAAAAAACAATTCTAGTTTGTCAAATCCTAGGAGGGATGGGGCCTCCTGGAGGTGATGTGAATACACTGTTAATATGTACATGTGACAGATGCTGCCTGAAACATGGAAGCTCCTTGTATTGTGATTGGGTGCAACCCATGAGTCACACCCAATCAGAGCACTGAACAGAACTCGCAAATTGATGAGCATTGAGTCAATAGAGGTTAATTGAACCTCGGATCTTGCAGTAAAGGTGTACTTGCTAGCACAGGAATGCTACTGTATTTAAAATTCAACTGTCACTATTTGTGTACTTTTTTAAAAAGAATTAGCAAACACCCTCCTACTTTTTGTATGATTCTTTACTTTCTCTTGCTACAAAATCACAGTTGTTTTGATATTTTTATGCACATTAATCAGCCAGAGGATTCCTCTCAAAGTAATGTCATTGACCTTGCTGCTGCATTTCCCTGGGCCAAAACAGAGACATGACAAGATTAAAATGCCCATTCAAAATTAAAGCAACTAGGTGGATAATTAGGTGCAGTATGAATAGGGAAACTGGCAACCTCTAAACAAATGTATTGCAATTTAAAGCACCCATTTTGACTTGAGAAAATAAAGATGACCCAAAACAAATGCAGTGTTATTCTGTACCTTTTGCGTAATCTATCACAGGAAAATAGTGTTAGGAAATGCACAAGCCACACTTTTCTGTCATTACGGAAACTGATGTGTCCACAGCCATGTGTTATGTGTATGCTTATTAGCATAATGTTAAGAACAGTTACTGTAGGTGCTTCATCTATTTGTAAAAAAAAAACATTTAATTAGCATTATAAATTTGCTTGATTTCTGTGTCATTACAGAGAGCTGCCTGCATGGGTATTTA